>JAODAL010036312.1:0-41854 GCA_025379985.1 Phyllomedusa bahiana
GTAAATAATGAAATTTTCAATGGGGCCAGCGGGCTGCCGGCCCCACGTGCTTCGGGAGCACGCACTGATCAGTGCAACTCCCAAAACACCCGGCGTATTGTGGCGCGCACTATACCCGCCGCAATTACGCCATGTGAACATACCCTTAATGGAATTAAGAAAATCAAAAGTAATAAAAACAAGTGTGCAAAAAAATAAAAGAAATAATAAAATAAATATTTAATAAAAAGTTATTGTTCCTACATTACGACACATTTTAGGTATCCATGACTGTAATAACCTATAGAATTAATCTAATGGGTTATTTAATGTGAAATGTGTAAAAAATAATTTAAAAAAAACTAAAAATCTGCAGGTATTTATGTGTAAACTCAAACTACGCCCTAAAAAAAATACAACTTCCACATAAAATAAGTCCTCATACAATTGTGTCATTAAACAAATAAAAAAAAAAGTTTTGACCGTTGAAATGCAAGGAGGCAAAAACTAAAAATGTCGCTGGTCGGTAAGGCTTTTTCAGGCCTGGTGCTTAGAGGGTTAAAGGGAACCTGTCACACTGAACATGCTATCTGCTGGTAGCATGTTATAGAGGGGAAATAACTGAGTAGAGAAATATATAGTATATAGGGAAAAAATTCAGTAGAATTTGGATTTTATTCATTTACTGTAAATCCCTGCTGATTCTGGGTTAAGGAGTCCAGTAGGTGGTATTATCAGTGATTGACAGCTGTCTCTGTATGCACACTTATACCTGGAAGTCTGTTAAACACTGATAACACTGCCTACTGGACTCCTTAACCTAGAATAAGCAGATCTTTAAATGTATAAAATACAAGTTCTATGGAATCTTTCTATACAAAATTATATATACATATACTCTGCTCCTCCTGCTCAATAACATGTTGCCCGCATGTCAGATAACATTCTCAATATGACAAGTTCTTTTCAAGACTTTTATGCAAAGACTCCTGGGTAAAAAAAAAATCCCCCCACCGTCCCAAAAAATTAACATGAAATGGAAAAAAAAAAGGCTAATACGAATACCGTAGTTATGGTGAAGAATTCCTGTTTCCTAGGGTAGGCAGGTATATTATAGGCACACAACGGAATACAATATATTATTATTCCTGGATATTTATGAATAAATGAAAAACCGGGTGTTACTATTCCTGTAGTTAATAAACTGTTTTCTTACAGTTTGTCAATGATTAGAGTCTGTATAGAAATGTCCCATTGACAATGAGAATTGTAGAATCAAGTTAAAGATCATTCATACACCTCCAGGATGAATAATAGAGGAACGGCACCGGCTGATTTCCATTTTTTTCCAAACTGTGATTGAAAACAACTTGTTCACTAAAAAAAAATCTGTATATACTCGAGTATAAGCCGACCCAAGTATAAGCCGAGGCACCTACTTTTGCCACAATAAAATGGCAAAACTTATTGACTCGAGTATAAGCCTTGGGTGGAAAATGCAGCGGTTACTGGTAAATTTTAAAAATAAGAATGGATACCAATAAAATTGCATAGACAGGTATAGAAAGTTTAATGTCATCCATAGGCAGGTATAGGCAGGTATATGTCCCCCATAAACAAGTATAGGCAGTTTAATGTCCCCCATAGGCAGGTATAGGCAGGTAATTGTCCCCCGTAGGCAGGTATAGGCAGGTATATGTTCCCCATAGGCAGGTGTAGGCAGGAATATGTTCCCCATATGCAGGTATAGGCAGGTATATGTTCCCAATAGGCAGGTATAGGCATGTATATGTTCCCCATATGCCGGTATATGCATTGTAATTGTTCTCCTTAGGCAGGTATAGGCAGGTATATGTTCCCCATAGGCAGGTGTAGGCAGGTATATGTTCCCCATAGGCAGGTATATGTTCCCCATATGCCAGTATAGGCAGTTTAATGTCCTTCAGAGGCAGGTATAGGCAGGTTTAAAAAAATAAAAAATACCAGTACTCACCTCTCCCCCGCTGCTCTGAGGTGCTTCGTCTTGTTCCCAGCACAGGGGGGTGTGATGCAAGGCCACAAGTCTGCTTGTGGCCTTTCGGATTCCTTTTATGAAGCAGGGAGTTTCGCTCTCTGCTCCACAGTAGTATCTTCAGCTGTATGCACTCCCAGAGGAGTGCCGCTGACGCCCAGGCCATGGCAGCACCCGGGTGCCGACGGTTGATTCGAGTATAAGCCGAGGAGGGCTTTTTCAGCACACTTTTTGTGCTGAAAAACTCAACTTATGCTCGAGTATATACGATTCTTGTTTTAGTAACCAACAACGATATTGCTTTTTTTGTCACAAAGCTTTTGTAGGCCGAAATAACAAATTTTCATTTTATCATTTGAAACTAGGGGTCAATTATGGTTATGACGGGTTCAGATATGGAATATGTAAAGAGATGTCTGTCCACTTAGCCCACACACACCATAAGCTATGTGGGGGAGTACATACCCTCTAACAATAACCCCTTGCAGACACAGTCCTGGTAATCTGTATTCGGGCTCTGCCTTTTGGTCCGTAGCTTTATAAGGTATAGAGTGCTATTTATTGGTTTGTGCATCAATGATATAGATAAAGTTTGAAAAAAATTTGTAGTGAAGTAGCAGCACATTTATCAGCATTAAAGCAGTCTGGAGTGATGGAATTTCATGTGCTGTTGCTCTCACCTTCAGGGCCAGTGATATGTAGTGAATAGAGGATACAAGCCATGCAGTCTAACAGATTGCAGGCCAGCGGGAGAGATCCATAAGTGTGAAGAGAGCTGTTGTCATAGAACATTGTGGCATGTTCCGAGTTCACTTGCTTGGATACATTTTCACTTTGAAATTAGCAAAACACACAGAATGAGGTCTCTTATTTAAAGGCACAGGTAAAACTGTGTACAACTGGTACAATTAAATTAAGCTTGTAGTTAAAGGGGCATTTCCATATAAATGATTAGCTTTAAACATGTTGTCAAAGGTAAATAAAGATTATTACCAAATACATCGCTGTTGGATTTTTGTTTTACTTTCAGAGTTAGAACAGTTCTTATCTCCTGCTTGTGTACAGAAGATTTCCTAGATTACCAACCTCCACACTCTATCAGCTCTGGTCCTCCCTGCTGTGCCTTATCAGCCGCACTGGAGCTTGTTTATCTTTCTTACTCTCAAATGTTAACCCTTTAGAGCTCTATAGCCTTGTGTTCTGCTGTTTTTTACCAATGTCCCTCTAACAAACTCATCCAGGAAAAACAGAGGGGAAATGTCAGTTACTGCTGAAAAATGAGCACAGCCCCGAGCGGAATTGGGAGGGTGGGCTGGCTGAAGAGGGAAAACTTTGTGAAAATGCCAAAAAGGGAAAAACCCCTTTAAGGGGGTTTTTTTTTTTCCAATTTTTTAAAACTTTTACAAAAAAAAATTTTGCAGAACCAAATGTTATGGGCCCTTTTTGAAACTCCCTTTTTTGGTTTAAAAAATGTTTTGGGTGTTGGCCAAAATTTGGCATATTTAAAAAGGATAATTTTCTTTCATTAAGGGGTGTTTTCCTTTGAGATGGGCGAATTTCCCCAAAAATTGTTTCGTTCACTTGGGCCCAAATTTTTCAGCTAAAAATACTTCGTTCCGAATTACTTTCGGGACGAATCACGTTTAAAAAACGTATTTCCAGGCTTTACAGTCCTGCAGGGGTGCTGTAGAACGGGGGTGCCCTGCTTAAATTGCGGGGGGGCTTGGTTTGGGTTTTTTTCAAAGGTTTTGGGGTTTTTGTATGACACGCAATGCTGCCCCCGCTTTGTTCGTTAATTTTAAAATTCCCTGGGACTTAAAATGGGCAAAACGACCAAAAAAAAAAAAGCCCGGGGAAGGTTGCCTGATAAAGTAAAGCCAAAAGAAAGCTGGAAAAAAAAATGGGAGCTCAGGTGGCAACATTTTGTGACAGAGTTTGGATGGGGACGGCGGCGCCCAGCCCGAAGAGGTCCCGGGGAGTGGACAAAAGACATTCTGGATGGTGGCCAAAAAAAGGGGAAAAGGCCACAGAGTGGGAAATGACACAGTTTTGGGGGTCACGGAGCAGCCAAAAGCAGCAGCATGAGGTCAGTTTGTGGGGCCCAAAGACCACGTGGGGTAGGTTTACGGGAGCAGCATGAGGTCAGACAGTGGCACCCAAAGAACAGTGTGGGGGGGTCACGGCAGCAGCCAAAAGCAGCAGCATGGGTAGGCTAAATGGCACAATCACATTTGGAGGGGCAAAAACGGGTACGCACAGAGTGGGAAAAGACACAGTGTGGGGGGTCAGGCAGCAGCCACAGCGCAGCAGGGGGGTCAGGGAGTTGGGACAATGACACCCGTTTTGGAGGTCGGCGGGGAGCCCCGCAGCAGCATTTAGGTTAGGGCAGTGGCACAATGACACAGTGTGTAGGTCATGGCGTTAAACAGCATGAGGTCAAAAGGGGGCCATGAAATTGACAATTTTGGAAAGGGGCAAAAACCCGTTTTGTAGGCCCAGAGTGGCAGAAATTGACAGGGGGGGGGAGGTGACAGCGGCGCCCGCATGAAGGGGAAGACAGTGGACAATGAACCGTTGGAGGTTACGGCAGCAGCCACAGCGGAGCATGAGGTCAGGGGGAGTGGGGCCCAAACACATTCTGGAGGTGGGAAAAAAAAAAGGGGGTTTGGCCCAGAGTGGGGACAATTTACACAGTGTGGAGGTCCCGGCAGCAGCCCCCAGCAGCAGCATGAGGGCAGGGCAGTGGCACAATGACACAGTGTGTAGGTCACGGGGCAGCCAAGCAGCCCCGGGATGAGGCAGACAGTGGCACAATGACACAGTGTGGAGGTTACCCGGCCCGCAGCCCAGCAGGGGCATGAGGTCAGGGGAGTGGCCAATGACATTCTGGAGGTGGCAAAAACAGGAGTAGGGCCCCCCTGAGTGGGACAAAAGACACAGTGTGGAGGGGCACGGCAGCAGCCACAGCCGCAATTTAGGTCGACAGTGGCCAATACACAGGGGTGTAAAGGTTTACGGCAGCAGGCCAAAAGCAAGCAGCCAAAGAGGTCCCGACCGTGGCACAATTTACAAAGTGTGTAGGTCCCCGGCAGCAGCCCCCAGCAGCAGCATGAGGTCAAAACAGTGGGGACCCTTGACGAGTGTGGAGGTCACCAAGGTAGCGCCACAGCCGCCCGATGAGGGCAGGAAAGTGGACAATGACATTCTGGGGTGGCCCCCAAAAAAAAGGAGTAGGCCCCAGAGTGGGACAATGTAAAAACAGTTTTGTAGGTCCGACAGGGGCCACAGCAGCGCATGAAAGGGCAAACAGTGGCACAATGGGGGCATTTTTGTAGGGCCCCGGGAGCAAACCACCCGCAGCGCAGAGGTCAGATAGTGGGCCAATTTACACAGTGTGTAGGGAAAGGGAGCAGCCCCAAAACCGCAGCTGAGGTTTAAGGGCAGTGGCAAAAAGACACAGGCGGAGGTCCCCTTTCAGCGCCAAAAGCGCAGCATGAGATTTAGGCCAAAATGGCCCAAAGGGCATTCTGGAGGGGGCAAAAACAGGAGTAGGCCAAGAGTGGGGGGCAATGACAAAGTTTTGGAGGTCACGGGGAGCACCCCTGAAACAGCATAGGTCAGGGCGTGGCACAATGCACAGTGTTGGGGGTCACGGGAGCAGCCACCGCAGCAAACATGAGGTCAGACCGTGGCCCAATGGGCACAGTGTGGAGGTTCGGGGAGCGGGCCCCAAAACAGGGCATGAGGTCAGGGGAGGGGCACAATTTACATTCTGGATGGGGCCAAAAAAAAGGGGGTAGGCCACAGGTGGGGCAATGCACAGTGTGGAAAGGGCACGGCAGCAGCCACAGCAGGGGCATAGGTCAGGGCAGTGGCACAATTTACACAGTGGTAGGGCAAAGGCAGCAGCCCAGCAGCAGATGAGGTCAGACATGGCCCAATGAAAAACGTGTGTAGGGGCAAAGGCAGCGCCCCCAGCGCTGCTTTAGGTCAGGGCAGTTTGGGACAATTTACGTTGTGGAGGTCCGGGTAGGGAAAACCACAGCAGCAGCAAGAGGTCAGGAAGTGGGCCCCCAATGAATTTGGAGGTGGCAAAAACCCGGAGTAGGCCAAAAGGTGGGACAATGCACAGTGTGTTAGGGCACGACAGCAGCCACAGCAGCAGCATGAGGTCAAAAAAATGGGACAATGGGGACGTTGTTTGGTTAGGTAGCAGAACAGCGCAGCATGAGGTAAGATAGTGGCAAATGCCCAGTGTGAAGGGGTCGGGCAGAACCACAGCAGCAGCCCTGAGGTAGGAAAAGTGGCAAAAAAAGACACAGTGCGGAGGTCACTGCAGCAGCACAGCAGCGCTTGAGTTAAAGGGAGTGGGGACAATGTCATTCTGGAGGGGGGGGCAAAAAAGGAGTAGGGGCCCAGAGTGGGACAATGACCCCGTGTGGAGGTTTACGGCAGCAGCCCCAGCAGCAGGCATTTTAGGTCAGTGGTGGGACAATTTACACGTGTGTAGGTCACGGAAAACAAACCCACAGCGCGCCTGAGGTCAGAAGTGGCACAAAGACACAGTGTGGAGGTTTTCCCGGAGCAGGCCCCAAACACCCAGCATTTAGGTCAGGCGTGGCACAATCACATTTGGGGGGTGGCAAAAACAGGAGTAGGCCCCAGGTTGGGGCAAAGACACAGTTTGGAGGTCACAGCGAGCCACAGCAGCAGCAAAGAGGTCGACAGTGGCACAATTTTTCCCCCAGGGGTTTGGGGGTCACGGGAGCAGCCCCTAGCAGCAGCATGGGGGTCAGACAGTGGCAAATGACAAGTGTGGAGGGGCACGCACAGCCCCCGCAGCAGGCATGAGGTCAGGAGTTTGGGACAATCACATTCTGGAGGGGGCGGGAAAAAAGGGGGTAGGAAAAAGTGGGAACCCCAAAGACACAATGTGGAGGTACCGCAGCAGCCACAGCCGCAGCATGAGGTAGACGGTGGCACAAAGGGCAAATGTGGAGGTCCCGGCAGAAACCCCAAACAGCCCGCATGAGGTCAGACAGTGGGGACAATGACACAGTGGTAGGTTTGGGGAGTAGCAGCATTTGGGGCAGACAGTGGCACAAGGGAAAACTGGGGGTAGCAAAAAAAATAGTAGGCACAGAGTGGCAGAAAGACGAGAGTGGAGGTGGCAGCGGCAGCAGCCCTGAGGTCAGGGCAGTGGCCCCAATGGGAAAAGTTTGGAGGTCAAAGGCGGGAGCCACAGCAGGGGGCAAAGAGGTCAGGGGTGGCAAATGCACAGTGTGGAGGTCACGGCAGCCCGCCACAGCAGCAGCATGGGGGTCAGGCAGTGGGACAAAGGACACAGGGGTAGGTCCCCGGGAGCAAGCCACAGCAGCAGATGAGGTTAAAGGGAAATTTGGAAAAATTTACATTTTTTGGAGGTGGCCAAAAAAAAAAGGGGGTATGCTACCCGAGTGGGAAAAATGAAAAGTGTGGAGGGCACGGGCAGCCAAAGGGAGCAATGAGGTCAGGGGCAGCGGCCAAAAGACACAGTGTGTAGTTCGGCTGCCGCCACAGCGCAGCATGAGGGCAACAGTGGCACAATGACAAAAGTGTGTAGGGCACGGAGCAGCCCCCAGCAGCGCTTTAGGTCAGACAGTGGCCCACAATGACAAGTTGTAGGTCCCGGCGCAGCCAAGCAGCGGGATGAGGTCAGAAAATGGCACAAAATTGGGCACAGTGTGTAGGTCAAAGGCAGATCCACAGCAGGGGCATGAGGTAGGAAAATGACACAATGACAATTTTGGAAAAATGGCAAAAAAAAAAGGGTTTGGAAAAGAGTGGGAAAAATGGGCACGTGTGTAGGGCCGCAAAAAGCCCCCAGCGGGGGCATGGGCAGACAGTGGCACCCAAAGACACAGTGTGTAGGTACGGCAGGGGCCAAATGCGCAGCATGAGGTAAAATAGTGGCAAAAGACCCCAGTGGTAGGTTTACGGCAGCAGGGCCCCAGCAGCCCGATGGGTCGACGTGGCCAATGACACAGTGTGTAGGTCCGGCACAGCCCCCAGCCCGCGATGGGTCAGACAGTGGGACAAAAGGGCACAGGTGTAGGTACGGGAGCAGCCCCCAGCAGCAGAAAGAGGTCAGGGAGTTTGGGACAATCACATTCTGGAGGGGGGCAAAAAAGGAGGGAGGCCCCCGAGTGGGACAATGACCCAGTGTGGAGGTCACGGGGGAAACAGCCACAGCAGCAGAATGGGGGTCAGGGCAGTGGCCCAAAGACGAGTGTGGAAAGGGATGGTTTCGCCTACAGCAGCGCATGAGGGGCAGACAGTTGGGAAAAGGGCACAGTTTGGAAAGGCCCCGGCAGCAGCCACAAAACAGCAGGGATGGGTCAGGCAGTGGCACGAAAGACATTCTTTGGGGGCGGCAAAAAAAGGAGTTGGCCAAGGGGTGGGACAATGAAAACAGTGTGGAGGTCCCGGCAGCAGCCAAAAGCAGCAGGCATGAGGTCGAAGTGGCACAATGGGCACAGTGTGTAGGTCACGGCAGTAGCAAACATGAGGGCAGGCAGTGGCACAAGGCCCTTCTGGGGTTTGCAAAAAGTTGTAGGCCCAAAAGTGGCTGAATGACAGAGGTGGAGGGGTTTTAAAAAAATATCAGTGGCCCCACTTTAAAAACTTAAATAAAAAAAAAACCCCAAGGGTATGGAAAAAATTGGAAAAAAGCATTATGTAAGGGGAAAAAATGAAAAACCCGGGATTTAGTTTAGAAATATTTGATCAAAAATTTTTATTAAGCTCACTCCCAAAAAGTCAAGGGGAAACCCGACAGGGGGGGTCCCACAAATAAATTTGTTACCTCACTAGGGTCAATACAGACCCGAAAAAACTACAGGGGATGGTAGGAAAAATAGCAATTTAATTTTCCCGCCCCTGGTTAAAAAAGGAAGGGTGTGTTGCAGAAGCCCAAAGGATCGCCCCTCTCAAATGAACTACAAAACATATTTTTTCTTGACATATTTAAAAATATTCTAAAAAAACAGGTGCACACTGGAAAAGGCAAAAAATCGTTTTAAAACAAAAAATCAGAGGCACCCCTAAAGACTAAGTAAAACCTCAAGGCATTGGAAATTTTGGAAATGCATTACTTTAAGGAAAAAAATGAAAAAACCCGGGGGCTCTTAGTTTTTCCCGTTTTGATTTAAAGATTGTATTAAGTCACCTCCCAAAAAAGTCAAGGGGTTCCCCGAGCAGGGGGAGTCCCTTCATAAAAATGTTACCTACAGGCGTTCCCAAAACAGACTGCAACTAAAGGGTTTGGTAAAGGGAATAGCAATTGAATTTCTTGATGGTTAAAAAAGGGGAGCTGTGGAGCAAGCCAAAGAGATCGCCACCTTTAAAAGAACTACAAAAAAATATTTTTTGGCGGCTCTGACATATTTAAATATATAATTTTTTGGGTTTTTTTTGAGTTTGGGGTTGGGGGAAACAGCAAAACAGCATGAGGTTTTGACAGTGGCCCAATGACACAGTTTTGGGGGGGGGGCCCCGGGAGAAACCCCAGCAAACAGCATGAGGTCAGGCAGTGGGACGACGCATTCTGAGGCTGGGAAAAAAAACAGGAGTAGGCAAAAGAGGGGACAAAGCACAGTTTGGAGGGGGCACGGCAGCAAACCACAGCAGGGGCATGAGGTTTAGGGCAGTGGCACAATGACAAGTGTGTAGGTCACGGCAAATAGCAGCATGGGGGTTTAGGGCAGTGGAAAAAGGGAAAATTGGAAGGTAGCAAAAAGTAGTAGGCCACAGAGTGGCGAAGACGAGAGTGGAGGTTTTAAAACAAATATCAGTTTGGGACATAAAGACTAAGTAAAACCTCAAGGTTTTGGAAATTTTTGGGGAAAAGCATTACTGTAAAAAAAAATTATGAAAAACCCGGGACTTTTTAGTTTTAAATATTTGTTTAAAAATTTTATTTAAAATCACCTCCCAAAAAAGTTTAAGGGGGGTCCCAGAGCAGGTGAGTCCCCTTTCACCCAAAAAATGTTTTCCTCACTAGGCGTCAATTTCAGACTGCAACTACGGGTTTTTGGTAGGAATAGCAAATTGGGAAATTTTCCTGCCCCTGGTTTAAAAAAAGGGGGAGGTGTGCAAACAAACCCAAAGAGATCGCCACTCTCAAAAGAACCCACAAAAAAATATTTTTTGGGTCTGGGACTTTTTAAATTTATTCTGAAAAAAAAGGGGGCACACTGAAAAAGGGAATATATTTCGTTTTAAAAAAATTTTCAGTGGCCCACTAAAAGATAAGTAAAACCTAAAAGGGATTTGGAAAAAATTGGGAAAAGATTACTGTTAGGAAAAAATGGGAAAAACCCCGGGGCTCTTAGTTTTTCAGTATTGGGTTTAAAGATTGTATTAAGCTCACCTCCCAAAAAGGGCAAAGGGGGTCCCAAGCGGTGAAATCCCCAAAATAAATTTTGTTACCCCCACTAGGCGTCAAAACAGACTGCAACTACAGGGTATGGTTGGAAATAAACAATTGAATTATCCCGCCCCTGGTTTTAAAAAAAGGAGTGTGTGCCCGCAAGCCAAAGAGTCGCCACTCTCAAAAGAACTACAAAACATTTTTGGCTCTGCCCCATATTAAAAATATTTTTTTTGTTTTTTTGAGAGTGGGGTGCAGGCAGAGCATGAGGTCGACAGTGGCACAATGACCAGTGTGGAGGTCACGGAGCAAACCACACAGCAGCCCTGAGGTCAGGGGTGGCAGAGACTTTTTGGAGGGGGGCAAAAAAAGGAGTAGGCCACAGAGTGGGGCAATTGGCCCCAGTGTGGAGGTAACCCCGGGAGCAGCCAAAAGCAGCAGCATGAGGGCAGACCCGTGGACAATGACACAGTGTGTAGGTCAGGGGGGCAGCAAACATGAGGTTTAGGGCAGTGGCACAAAGACATTCTGGAGGTGGCAAAAAAAGGAGTGGCCACAGGGGGACAATTTAAAAAGTGTGGAGGTCACGGCAGCAGCCAAGCAGCCGCTTTTGGGGCAGGGCAAATGGCACAATGACACATGGGGTAGGTCACGGGAGCCCGCCCGCATGAGGTCAGACAGTGGCAAAAATGACATTCTGGGGGGGAAGCAAAAAAAAATAGTTTGGCCACGAGTTTGGGAAATGGGCAGGGGGTGGAGGTGATTGGGGGGGCAAAAAGCATGAGGTCAGGCCCGGGGGCAAAATGACATTCTGGAGGTGGCAAAAACAAAAGGGAAAAGGCCAAAAGAGTGGCCTTGTCACAGTGTCTAGTTTACGCAGGGGGGCCACGCAAACAGCTTTAGGTCAAAAGTGGCACAACACATTTTTGGGGGTGGCAAAAACTGCAGTAGGCCACAGAGGGGGGCACAATGACAGGAGTGGGGGGAAAAAGGCAGCAGCCACGCAGCAGCATGAGGTAAGAGAGTGGCCCAATTTACCCCAGTGTTTGGGGGGTCACCCGGGAGCAGCCAAAAGCAGCGAATTTAGGTCAGACAGTGGCCAATGACACAGTGTGGAAGGGGCACGGGGAGCAGCCAAAAGCAGCGCTTTTAGGTCAGTTTAAATGGCCAAAAATGACAGAGTGTGGGGGGGTGGGTGGCAATAACCCGTCCTGGTAAAAAATGGTTTTGGGGGCAGATGGAGGAAAAATTTAAACAGTGTGTTTTGGGAAACGGGGGTGGCGGAAACAGAATTTGTGGTGAGGCGGTTGTTTGAACCCCGGGTTCCCTTTTTTCACAGTTTGGGTGAGGCGTATGGGGTGATGTAGTCTGGGGCCTAAGGCATTTGGGGTGGGAAATCCCCGGCCCTCCAGCCCGATTTTTTCTTGAAAAAGGTCGAGGTTTCCCCATTTTTCCCCTGGGGCAAGCGGGGGTTTCCTTGGGGGAAGATGGCCCCCGCCGCACTGAACCCCGCTTGATGCCACCCCTTGGCCCGGGGGGGACGCCCTTTTCCACTGCAAAACGGCAAGTTGCGGTTCCCCCACTCAGGGTTTTGGGTTGGGGCCCCGTTGTCAAACGGTTTCTAACTGGGGGGCAGAGTGCTTTCCAAGTTTGGCCACCAAACTGGGGGGTTTTTTTTTGGGTTGCTCCCGGTCCCGCCCGCTGCTGGCGATGCCCTCCCAAATAGGGGGTTAAAAAGGAGCTGCTAAACAGTGACTAATTTAAATTTGGTTTTTGCTGATGGGGGCTGGTACTGCCCGACCCCCCCACCTTCCCCCGGCCGCCGCGGCAGTTGTACGTGGGCTGAAGAACCCCCCGGGCAGACCTGTCAAGGAAGGGGGGGACGATTTCCCCAATGGGCAGCGGGCCCAAAAAGACCCATAGAGGATTTCCCTTTAATATTTGGGGTTTGTCCCCCCTCTCAATAGTGGGGGAAAAAAGGTCCCCTTTTGGACCGGTTTTTTCGAGGGGGTCCAATTTGGGTTTGGGGGCCAGAAGTCACCCTCTGCCGGGGTGCTGGGCTATTCGGCTGTCCTAGCCCGGCAAAAACAGCATGTGCGGGCCTTTTGGCCCCAAGTGACTCCGAGGGCTCCCTGCCTCCATATCCACTGGGATAATGCCACGGGGGGTTGTGGGTCTTTTGCTCATCTTCCCCATTCCATCTACCTCCTCCCGAATTTCCCCCTGCTCCTCCCTCTTGTCACCCGGGTTAAAAAATAATAACCTCATTTCTCCCGACAATTTCTTCTGCCCAAAGTTTCCCCCTCCTCCGGCCCTTTTTAGTCCCCACTGGGGTCAATTTTGGCCGAGATGTAACGCCACGTCTCCAGTCCCCTGCCCCGACAGATTTTTCAGCATCTGTCCCCGGAATTTTGAAGCAGTTGGGAAAGACGTTTTTTTATTCCCCTAGTCCTGGCGACTGACAAAAAAACGTGCCTCCCCGAATGGGGTCAACAAAACGGCAGGTGTCACGCATGAGCTGCCATGGGGTGACACAAAGTTAAACCCGGGGGGTATTCGTCCCGATGGATCACAAAAAAAACGTTTAAAGGCCCTTTTCTGTTTATACAGTCGGTCCAACATTTTGCAAAGGGTGGAATTCCCAAGGGTGGAAAAATGCAATATCGAGTGTGGGTTGGGGGGGGGACTTTTTTGCCGCGCAACTCGGGAGGGGGGTTCCCGGCTTTGTACGAATGGATTAAAGTGGGGATGGAAAAGTTTTTTGGCCATTTTTTAGAATGTTCGGAAAAGATCGGTGGAAGGGCTTCAGGAACCTTTTCACAACCGATGAACACGGGGCACCATGCGGGCGCATGGACCCTCCCTCCTCGGGCAGTGCGGCACCTTTTTCCCCCCCATTGTTTCCGCAAAATGGTTCCGAAATTTTCGTTGGGCGGAGAAAAGCCACCATCGATTTCTTGGGTGCATGGGCACGAAGCAGGGTTCCCCCCTGTGTGGGCTTTTGTTCGCCCAGGAAACAGGGTGTAGAATGCGTGACACCGCTGTGCCCCACACATGTGGTTGATGGAGCAGTCTTTTGGAGGCTGAGATGGTTTGGGGGATGAGGAGGAGGTGGCATTGGCCCCAGGAGCTGCAGGTTTTTTCAACGGGAGGAGAAAGCGGGGTCTCCTGTCCAAATTGTTGGGGGTTGGGGGGGGTTTCCTGGGGCCCGGAAGCACATTCACCCAGTGGGCTGTAAAGGACATGTAATGGGCCCCGGGCCGTAGTTAAATTACAGCTCCCGGCGGGCCCCGCTGCCGTGCACCTTAGAAAAAACGTTTAAGTTTAAAGGGGACGGCCCCCACCCTTCTGTTCTACATATTTATGAAGAAACTTTTTTACTCCTTTTTTGGAAAAAGAAATTACGGCTTGGAATTTCCCCAATCTCGGCTCGGCAAAGCCATTGGGTTTTTTCTGAACGGAAAAGTGAATTTTCCACCATTTGGAAAGGGGGGGATTTGCAGTACCAACAACTTGGCAGGACCCACGGTAGCTGCTGCCCCTTGGGGAGGTTTGGGGACGTTTACTGTTGTCTCTTTGCAATCGCCTCGTAAAACGACTGTGGCCCCTAGTTTGCAAAGGGAGCGGGGAGCTTGGGACGGGAGTGATGTCAAAGAAAAAACGGGCCCCCTTTTTGAAGGGGGTGGTGGAGCCTTGATGGCTGCAAGGGCCCATGCGTCCCAGGGGGCCGCTGCTGCTGCTGTGGGGCCCGGCAGGTTTGGGCCCAAACCACATCTGAGCCACGTTTTTCCCGGGCCCCAAACCGGGAAAAATGGTGGTGCATGTGTTGATACAGGGGGGGGTGCCAACTTTTGCTCCCGGCCCGCTTCCTTTCTGCTTACAATTCTACATTTTAACCCATTTGGGGCTCCCCCGGTGTCTTAGCAAAGAACTCCCAACCCCGCCGAGTATTGGTTTTCACCCCCAAACGCTCCGCACTGGTGAATTTACTCCCGCCGCTCCCTTCGCTTGGGCCCCTGTGTGTTTACTTTTTTTGGACCGCAAAGCGGTTTTTTTTACCCCGTGGGGTTTGGCCCCGCCCTCACATGCTGTTCCTGCTAAACCCCGGCCACATGACCCACTTGCGGCTGTGCCACTGTGACACGGCAAAGCTGACGCCCTTTCCCCTGGGGATGTTTAAAGCCCTTGCCTCACCCGGTTTCCCGTGCGGTGGGGCTACAATTTCATTAATCTATTTGTGTTTCATCGTCACTGCTTTTTCCTTTCATAACCGGTTTGGGGTTATGCAGGGTTGCCCCCTTCACAACATGACCCCCCATCCCACTCTAAAAACATCTATATTTGCCGCCTACTCAAGAAGCAGGGGATAAATGGCCCCATTTCTTTGTTGCCAAGTAGCTGCTGGGTGCCCCCCTCAAATTGTTCATCTCGCTATATAGTGGGGCTGAGCCCCGGGCCAAAATAGTGATCTCTGGCTTTAGGGAACCGGATGGGGAAAAAGGGGGTTGAGGGGAAAAGGGGAGGGCCGCTGACCGCTCCCGGGGGCCCTGGGCCCAACTAAAGGGTTTTTGTCGGGGGATTTCCCCCCGACTCTTTGGGTGGGGTTGTTTTGATGTCATCTGGGAGGGAAATGGATGATTATTAAACCCCAAAAAGAAACCCCTTTGGGGTTTTATCAGTACAAGGCCCCCTAGATGACAGCGGCAGTTGTGGCCTCACCGAAATGCCCCTGCTGCGAAGTCCCCCCTTTCTGTGCTGGGCCCCCGGCCCGGGGAATGTTTGTGCCTTGCCACTCGCAGGTGCAGAAACCTGCCAACCTTTTTGTCTGACATACTGTTTGTTCTAAAATGTACAGACAACCCTTTTTATGAAGATATTTTGTTTATGATAAAACACACCCTGTTTTTTTACGCCAAAAAGCACCAGTAACAAAACTTGGTAAACCCCTTTGGGTTAAAATTTGTGCTCCACAAAAAGGGGGAGGGAAAAAATTTACTTGTATGTGCCGTTTTTTAAAAAATCTGTGTATTTTTTCTGAATATAAAAACACAAAAAAGGATAATTAACCTTCGGATATGAAATTTTTCTTTAAAAATTTTTCTTTGTGGCGGGTTTTAAAAAAAAAGTTTTTTTACTGGTTCAAAATGAGAAAAAACGCCCTTTAATTTAACCCCTGGGGTAAAAATTTCGCAAAAAAAAATTGAGCAAAACAAAGGGTACTAGCTTTAATAGCGTGTTTTCAAAATTTCGTTTTTTATACGCCAACCCCAAAAAAGAGATAAAATTTTAATTAACCCTTTTCTTTGGGGAATTTTGGGGTACAGGAAAAAAAGTATATATTTTTGGGGGTTTAAAATTTACGGTTTTTTGGAGGGCACCACAGCTGAAAAAAAAAAATGCTTTAAATTTAACCCCCGGATGTAAATTGCCCCCCAAAAAATTGAGCCAAAAACAAAATAGTAGGGTTTGTATCGTTTTTTACAAAGGGTGTTTTTTACGCTACACAAAAAGGGGATAAAAAATTTTTAATTATCCCTTTTCTTTTTGAATTATGCTTTCAGGAAAAAAATGTATATATTTTGGCCCTTGAAAATTGACGGTTTCTTGGGGGTCACCACGCGAAAAACAATGCTTTAAAAAAACCCCTGGATGTAAATTGCGCAATAGAATTGAGCAACCACAAACTAGTAGCTTTGTAGCGTGTTACAATTGCGTGTTTTCTACGCCACACAACAAGAGATAAAATTGTAATTAACCTTCGCTTGTGAATTATGCTACAGGAAAAATGTATATATTTTGGCGTTGAAAATGACGGTTTCTTGGGATCACCACAGCTGAAAAAACAACGCTTAATTAACCCCTGGATGTAAATTGCGCCAAACAATTGAGCCACCACAAACTAGTAGCTTTGTAGCGTGTTACAATTGCGTGTTTTCTACGCCACACAACAAGAGATAAAATTGTAATTAACCTTCGCTTGTGAATTATGCTACAGGAAAAATGTATATATTTTGGCGTTGAAAATGACGGTTTCTTGGGATCACCACAGCTGAAAAACAACGCTTAATTAACCCCTGGATGTAAATTGCGCAAAACAATTGAGCCACCACAAACTAGTAGCTTTGTAGCGTGTTACAATGGCGTGTTTTTTACGCTACACAACAAGAGATAAAATTGTAATTAACCTTCGCTTGTGAATTAGGCTACAGGAAAAATGTATATATTTTGGCGTTGAAAATGACGGTTTCTTGGAGTCACTACAGCTGAATAACAACACTTAATTAACCCCTGGATGTAAATTGCGCCAAAGAATTGAGCAGCCAAAAATGAAGTGATATTTGTATTGTAAAACGCTGTTTCTTTAAAGGAATACAACAGGAACTGGCTTAGATCCCCCTTGGATATTCAATGTGCTGTGAGCAGATAGGATTTAAATGTATATGCAGCTGCAGTGGACACACACTGGATTTCAGATCCAATGCCCCAAAAAATCAGAAATAGAACGTTAAGAGAAGCAGTCTCTGAGACAAGCTGAGACACCCCACAAAAATCGCTGTATGAAAATCACTTCTTCAGTAACAATCAGCCGCGGCAGCACCTTCCCTGATCAGTACAGTGAGAGCGGTATGAGCTTCCAGTGTCGCGCCCGTAGTTATATAGTGCGGTGACGTCACAGAATCCCGCCGGTCTCTGATTGGCTTCATCTCTGCACATGTCATGCAGGCTATGCCCTTCTTCCTCCCAGAGTGCTTTGACCCATGTAGGGGCCATGTGCTCGCAGCCATTTTATCAATCAAAAGCACACTTCTTTTCACCCGAAGTACCCCAAACTTCGACTTCGTTCAGAACCGAAGTTTTCCTGAAATTCTTAACGAATTCCACTTCATTAGAATCAATTCGCCCATCTCTAATTAACACCTTCAAGCTATTTTTTAGGGTTTCAGAAGCATCTCACTAAAAAGACAAAATCCCTAGAATAAAAATTCACTTTTAATAATATCCATTAAAAATACCTCAAAAAAACCTGTGACAACAACAATGCTACATATTATAAATCACCACAATCCATATAGGGTTAATACTGTAATAAATTACCTACAAAGAAAAGGTGCACATATAATAATAATAATATCCTCTTCACATGACACACATATGAATCACTTTAGTAAACGTAATACACTCACGGTTTGATGTCATCTAAGAGGATAAATTCTCCAAAGGCACCCAGTCTCCAAATGATGCTGGTAGAAAAATAATCAAGACCTATCAATAATCCTATCCAAGGCAGGGCACCTGCCCCAAGAAGGGCGACCCCACCCCTTGATGACTTTCTCTAGTTAATAAGAAAAAGTATATACCACAATCTGTTGGTGATAACCTGATGTAGCCACACATCAGGTCTACATCAGGTCATCCCCACAGTATCTGTGGTTTACGCATTTTTATCACCACTTGCTTGTTAATATCTTATGGTCCATTGATGAACCTGTTGGGAAAACGCGTCAGGACATTTTTTAAATGTACCAACAGATTGTGGTATATATTTTTTCTTATTAACTAGGCATTTTTAATGTATATTATTAATAGCTAACTTTTAATCTAGGGATTTTTTTCTTTTTTTGTGAGCTGTTTATACATATTCCTGGGTTTATCTAAGAATTCTGTGAGACTTGGTTTCAGACGCATGTCAAATTTTAGAATTTTTCATGTTGGCAGTTTGTAATACCTTTTCTTTTAAAGGGTTTTGCCATATTTCATTTCATATCTCCTTCATCTAGCTCTTCAGCTCAGAAGGGGGCGTGTGTGATTTGTTTGAATTGTATATCATGTGACCCAGCAGGATGACATCACCAGGCCTTTCCTCTCTCTAGTCAAAGAAAGGTCCTTTTATCTATAAACATGTAAGTAGCTACACTGTAGCTCAGAGGTAACATTTTTGCTTTACAGCACAAGGGTCCTTGGTTTAAATCTCTGCAGGAACCAAACCTGTGGATTTTTTTTCCTCCTTATCAATGCACAGACCTGATTGAGGTTTCTTTTTTTATTTGCACTGTTTGACTTATTACTAACTAGTCCAAAGGACAGGAGTAGAATAACAGCACCTGGGGTTTGAACACTCAGTAGCTGCCTCAGAGGAAGAGGTGATGTCTGCGCATGTCTGACCAGAAGTGAGGAGCTCACACAGAAGCCCTGGTGGTATCCCCTGGAGATGAGTTGTAAACAATTAATCACTATAGGAGCAGCTAAAACAAAAACAGTCCAGAATTTTTAATAATGATGAATGGTGAAAATGTTTATTATTTAATTTTCAAACTTCTCACGTCAATTTTACTTTGTGGCAAAACCCCTTTAAGCATCAGTGTAACAATATGAGGACTTGATTTCTGCAGGGTAAGAAACCATTCGCATACCGTACTTGACACCAATTCATGGTATCCATTAGGCTACCGTAAAAATCCTGACGGCTACAGAGGCTGGGCGGTAATGAGGCAATTGACTTCTATAGGGCAAACAGAGTCCTAAGTGGACTATGTTTGCCTGATTTGGCAAACCTGTCTGATTTCTGCACTAGACATAATAGTGTGGTTGACTGCACTAGTGGTAGGTAGATCCCAGCTGTAGCTTACAGCTGTTACCTGCCATGTATGGAGCAGGTTTAGTGAATGAGCCTACTCCATACCTCCTTACCAACATCATGACATAACTGTCCGTCAAATGATAAGACGGTAAAATACTGTAAACATATAGCAAAAGAATTCACCTAGATTTTTGGAGAAAATATGGTATAAAATAAGCCTATCACTACTTTTTATCCACTAAATTCATTATGTTGTGAGGGGTTGTCACTTGAACATAATATCCTTTAAATTTAAGCCAGCCAGGCAATCAGTTGATCACCAGGGGCTGCAGGAGGCCCTTGTCGATTACAAACCAGAACATTTTACAAAAACACATAAAAGGGGATTGTGCCTTATTATTTATTTGAATTTTGAAATCGTTTGAGAGCTTATGAATGAATTAATAAAGAAAAATAGAAAAAGTTCACACCTAATTTGTTTTTGCTTCTGTTTTTGTTGTAGATTTTATAAAAATCAATTTGAATGCAGTGAAAAAATCTGCACAGATTTGAGTGCATGCTGCAGATTTGAATATTCACATATGCCCCATCTGTCACAATTATGTCAATTTATTTCAAACACCTGCAATGGCAGGTGATTTTTTTTTTCCCCCTCTCATCACCATTTCTTTCCTACATTTCAGTGACGTAGCTAAAATTTCGCAACTTGTGGCTGTTGCTAAGTTCACCACCCCTTTTTACAGACCAAACCCCCATTTTTCAGGCTGTGCCTATTTTTTTTACAGATTCCTCTACGCACCCGTAAAGCATTATTGTCACTTAAAAAAACATGTTCTTATTTTGCAAAATTCTTTTAATAAAGTATTTTTTTAAATTGAGGAATTAGAGTTTTTCTTTATTAAATTTGTTTAACATTTTTTTTTATTTCCTTTTAACTTTTTCTCTTTTAATCCTAATATGGGACTAGACTGTATAATCTCTTGTTTGCTTTTATAGTGCATAGCAACACATTACTGTATCATAACACATTACTAGATTGCAATGTATTATAGTGTATGTGACAGACAGCTTATTAAACTCTGTTTGTGGCAGAGCATAATAGATTCCTTTATATGGTAGAACCTGAGGCTATTATTTGGCAACTGGCTATAATGGCAATCATGGGCATCCATGGCATAGCAGGACTGCCCATGGTTGACCTGAGGAGCCCCTTCCAGCTGTTAACCCCCTAGATATCATGGACGCCACTGACCATGGCATCTATGGGGGTTAAATGGCTGGGATCAGAGCGAGCGCTGTTTCTGGTCGTTGCAGTGGGAGCCAGGCTGTATACTATAGCCAACTCCCACTGTGGATGGTACGAGCACAACTTGTGAGCCTGCACCATCCAAGCGCCATACACAGTGCTTGGAAGATTTGCCAACTCTCCCGATATGGCATCAGGGAGAGTTGGCAAGTGGACTGGCCTATCCAGCTAGCTACGTCACTGCATCATTTCCATCATTAAGTGTGCCTCACCTCTGGGCAGATCTGGCTCACTTGGCTTCTGGGTACCATAGAACCTACAATTTCTGCTAGCCTAGTAGTTACCTTTTTTTTTTTATATCTAGCAACTGATGAAATGTTTGTGCTAAGTATTATGTACATGCACAAACATCAATACTGGCATGAAGTATACAGGCAGTCCCTGACTTACACCGTTCCGACTTACATCCGTCCCCTAGTTGCAAACGGAGACTTATGGAGTGTGACTGGGCGTGCTGACATCCCACACCAAGTCACACCCCATGATAACATTGCAAGCCTTCCTCTGCCCACTGTGTCTTCTGGCCGACACAGCACAGCAGCTCTTTTTTTTAACTTCCATCTGTATTATGCTGGCAATGGCAGGTCTGTTCTTACTGCTTTCGCCCCTCTCTCTCCTCCCATCCCCAGCCACCTCCAATATAAAATACAATACTGTACTGTATGAGCACCCATACAATTAGTACATTTGTGAGATTCTGGTATTTGTAGTTGTGGAACTACAAGTGCCAGCATGCTCCATCACACATGTACTAATTGTATGGGTGCTGATTAGTACGTGTCTAGCATGAGCTATGGTAGTATGCTGACACTTAAAGGAAACCTGTCACATAGGTTATGCCCTCCTTGCTGAGGGCAGCACAAGCTAGTGTCAGACCTGCTGTTTCCAGCGCTGTGTCCCGTATTCTTTAAGATGCTGTAGTTTGAAATAATTTACCCCAGAAATAATATTCATGAGTAGGTGTTAGCTCCACCCAGCAAAGGCTAGCTTCGCCCACTGACAGTTATTCACATCTTTCTACCTATTCAAAGTAATAGGTTTGTCAGTTGAGGTGGGCGGGGCTAGCCTCAGATGGTTTGAAAATAAACTGACACTCTGAAGGACTCTTCGAATGACTCTTCTGGCTGAAAACTGCAGATTTGAGCATTAAATACACAAAAACTCCAGCATCTTACAGAATAAGGGACACAGCGCTGGAAACAGCAGGTCTGACACTAGCTTGTACAGTCCTCAGCAAGGGGGGCATAATCTATGTGACAGATTCTCTTTAAGTTCCATGTTCCACAGCAGCTAGTTGCTGTGGAACTATAAGGGTATGTTCACACGATGTACTGTGGCGTGTACAGTACGCACCAGCCGGCCCCATATACATGCATTACTTGCGGCGTGTATTCGCTGCAAGTAATTGTCATATTACTTATCTCCCTGCGCGTACAATAAGATTGTATTGTACGAATGGGGAGAGGAGGCGTAATCCATAGTTCTCTATGAGAACTATGGATTACTGTAATTTCGGCGTGCATCTCGCCCGCATTAGAGTGCAAATACGCGGCGGAATGAGCGCCAAAATTACCCCACAGCACATGAGAGACAGAAAGTGAGGAGAAATCTTCACAGACAGCTAATGACATTTTAAAACCCTTCCCTGCACTATCAATAACTAATAAAAAATATTTTTTGCTCAAGTTACATTAAATAAATATACCTGTTTCGACATACAAATTCAATTTAAGAACAAACCTACAGTCTCTATTTTGTTCATAATCCGGGGACTGCCTGTATGTGCATTGTACATTAATTTATTGATTAATTCTATAGAATTTCAGACAAGGCTGGTTTGACCATGTTCTAGCTTGTACTGCATCATCAATAGCTGAATAAGGCAGAAGAAATCATAAACTTAACACATGACCGGTTATAGGAAAAATAAGCCTTCTCCTATAGAGTCGCCTTAAAATTAACTGTTGTGCATTCACCTCCCAGAAACACATCATTATTGTAAAAGGCTTACACAAAGGAAATCTCTGCACTGTACAAAAAGCAAATAAGTCTACAAAAACACTCTGCCTCATGCAACGAACCTTTCAAAGCTATTCTGCTGGAGACATCAAAGCCATCCTATCATCAGAAGCAGAGGGGCTGCAAACATTAGGACCAGGAACTTTAAACATTGGTATTGCACAGGGATGGTATAGTAGGGGACTTTTTTGTTTTATGTATACTAAATTAAATTTTAATTATTTCCATTCATAGTTCATGTCATGGCAGCATTACGGGTGCTTTCACTCAACGCAGTTTTTGTGCAGTTTTAACTGCACTTCAATTGCCTTTATTACCAGCAAGCTTCTTTCAGTTGTCTAAATTGTTCAGAAAGGTGTTTTAAGTAAGCAATCAATTACTATGTTTGAAGTCTTGTGGATTACAAACACTGATTGATTACTCAATTTCCAAACAGTTTAGGTAAGTGAAAGAAGCTTGCTGGTAGTAAAGGCAGTTTAATTGGAGCGCAGTTAAAACTGCTCCAAAACTGCACTGTGTGAAAACACCTTAACGGGTTGTCTCACTATAAGGATTGCTTTTTATGTTAAAGATCTTGCAAAAACAAGTCACTTTACAATATGTGTCCATTACCAATGTCCTACCTATTCCTAGACATCCCCTCTAATATGGGATGCATCAGCTCTTCAGGTCGCTGTAGCTAAAGACCTGTTCAATCTCTCATGATAGGCTGCCAGCACTGGTTGCTATAGCTACAGACCTGGCGTCTACTGTAGCCTAGTGGAAGCCAGTAAATATGCCCCTGAATTCAAAGTGAAACCAAGAAAACAGGACTGAGGCAAGCTGAATCAATGTAGTAAGACAACCCCTTTAAGAAAGCAAGGAACGGGCTCACATACCCAGTTATCAATTACAGCTGACACCCACTATTAGGGGCCGAATTAGAGATAATGCTAATCTCAACTAATTAACCCATTAGATGAAAGCGGCATATAAACCATTAGAAAGGGGTGCGGTGCCCCTTCCACTCTCCTATGCCACCTCACATGTGACAAAATCATGAAGTGCTGTTTGGTAGCCATGGCAGCCTGGGGTATAATGAAGGCCCAGAGGCTTGACAACATTGGACTCCTATTGTACCCTGGCAGAGGCAGGTTGTAAAAGGAGACTGGGGAATTGAAGATATGCTGCAGAGCATATAGTAAGTAGTGCAGTACTTAGTACAAGTGATCAATAAATTGCCCATTCATGTCTGCTAGGGGCACTAAGAAATAAAGTAAAAAATATTTTTAAAAATCTAAAAAATATTTCTGATGCATTTATCATATAAAAAATAAACAATAAAAAAATCAATTTAATTGGTATCAATATATCCATAAAAGTCCAAACTATTATGTATTTTGTTTTTTTATCCAGTACAGTGAATACCATAAAAAATTGCAGTTTTTTGGTCATTCCGCCTCCCATATAAAATTAAGAAATGGTCAAAATGTTGCGTATCCACCAAATTGGTATAATTTAAAACAGAATTTCTCCCCATGAAAAATCAATCATTGCACAGCTCTAGCGCCAAAGAAAAGATATTGGCAATATAAGGCAAATCAAACAAGGGGCCACATGTATGAAAACTGTCTAGTTCAAAGACTTTCTTTGTAGCCTATAGCAACCAAGCTCTGATTGGTTGCTATGGGCAACAAAGAAATTTACTGCTAGACAGTTTTCATACAAAAAACTAAAAAGTTGTGTTTTCTTTCCATTTTACCTCACAAAGACTTTTTGGGTTTCCCAATACAATATATTTTAAATAAAAAATTAGAACTTGCCCAGCAACAAAAAAAGCCCTTTTATAGCTATGTCGAAGGACAAATTAAAAAAGTTTGTGGCTATTAGAAGGTGCAGAAGAGAAAGCAAAAAACTGAAATGATTTAATTATTAAGTGGTTAATGTATTCTCTGTTCAGCTCTTTAAAGGTTTTTTGTTTGTCGTAGGTAAAATGCATTATCACTGGAATATTGTAAGTTCTAATGTTCTTTCTGTTTGATTTCATCACCATTTTCAAGATTTCTGCTTGTCTTCAGTTACATAGTTAGTACGGTTGAAAAAAGGCATATGTTCATCAAGTGCAACCAAGGGTGGGGAAAATGTGGGAGAAGGGATGGGGATAAAGAGTTTTTTAAGCTTAGTTTCCCCTATTAATGAAGACTTTGGAACTCATAAGGCAAGAACCAATCTGCCCTAAGGAAGATTTCATTCCTGATCCCAAAGTTGCCATCTGACTGGATCCAGATATTTTATGCAGCTACATACAGTACATATGAATATTATTTAGTAGTAGCTAGTTAGCTAAGCCTTTCTTGAAACCCTCAACTGTTCTTGCTCTGACTAGCTCCTTAGGCGGCTATTTCACAGATTCACAGTTCTCAGTGAGCAATTACATTCAGAAGATAAAAACCTAGCCTTAGTAAGTACAGTTGAGTTGTAATATAGTCAAAGCACCTAGGCCCCTGACCATTACCAGTTCCGTTCTTGCACCATAGCAAAAAAAAAAAATGTGATCAGGGCCCCAGACAGCAACGAGTAAGGATCACCTGACCCGAAACGCGTCAGCGTGCATCTAGCTTGTATTTGTTGCCCCACTCAGTCTAAGTTATAGTGTAGATTTACATGTTTTAATATGCTACAATAAAGTTTTGAGGATTTTTTTTAAAGGATTACCTTCTTGGATCGAAAGCTGGTTTCTATTTCTGAATTACCCTAAGGCCTCGTTCACACGGCTTATTTCGCCGCGTATTTGCCGACGGATTGACGATCGTCAATCCGTCGGCAAATCCGTCCGAAATAAGTCACAGCCTATTTTCTATTGATTTCAATAGAAAATACGGCTCGTCGTTCACACGACGCGTAGTTCCGTTCCGGATTGCCGCCGAGGATTGACGACGGCAATCCGGACGGAAAAACAATTCACAGGTCAATTATTTACGGACGGATTCACCACCTACAATGATTGGAGATGGTGAATCCGTCGGGAAATCAGTTAAAATAGGCCAAACTTAGTCCCACTTATTTGAAAAACGATTTTCAACTGATTTCAGAACGTTTTTTACGATCGGCAATCCTTTGTAAATACTTCTGAAAAAACCCGTGTAAACGGGGCCTAACAGAATACTGCTGTATTGCCTAATGGTCGCCCAGGAAAATAAGTAAATTTGTACTGACACAGTGTTTACATTGTAGAGAAGTGCCTATAATGACACATTGTAACTATTGTTGAGCGATTATTATCGACAAGTTGAAATGGGCACATTTTTTTGGTGATCGGTTTTTTTTAGTCATGCGAAATTTGGGTTAAAATCTGTGATCTTATTAAGATGCCCCATTTTTGGGCGTTTCCCTGCATTTTGGCGGCCAGCAAAATCAGTTTACAAATAGAGAGGGTGAGATTGGTCGACGTCATGACTGGGATGGTATGGTTGCGATTGGGGGAAAAAAACATGCCTCGTTTTACATAGAACGCGTTTCCCTGTTCACCTCAGTGTCCTCAGTGTTAAAGGAAAAAGGACGGGCGCCCCCTGTGCCCCAAAAGTCAGCGAAATATTATATTTCTTCACAGAAAAACCCCTCTATATTAGCTGTGATCCTTACAATTTAGTTAGTTTAAGTTTGGGAAAATTTTAATAGTTAGGTAGAGAATTTTTAAAGGGCATCTCCCGCTGAAAAGTCACGGGGGGAGCGGAGGGGGGGCCCCCGGGGCAAACACAGAAAAGCTCTATAAAGAATATGGATTAAATTCACCAGACTTAGTGTGACTTTGAAAGCAATAGCTTTTTTTTTAACATTTTTCTATGAAATTTTTTCCGGATTTTGGGCACCTGAACTTATGGGTTTCACTCTTTTCTAGTAATTTGGGGTTTTTTGTTAGGTGCAAAACTCCCCCTTTTATTATCTTAACATTTCAATGGGTTTCTTTTTCAATTTCCCAATTCCACCTTGTTGATTTTTCCCCCTTGCATTTAAAAATTTGAACCCAGAATTTTATAGTCCCCAAAAAAAGTTTTCCATTGTAAAAGGGTTTTTGAGGTCTGTTGTGTGAATACAGTTTATAATTTTGGTCCTTTGGAACAAAAATGTGGCTTTTAAGGGGGGCTTTTTTCCCCTAACAATTTTTAATGGTGGCTGAAAATTTATTTTAAATTTTTTGGGGGTCAGTAGCTGGGGGATACAGCAAATCATGGTCCTTTGGAACAGAAATGGGCTTTAAGGGAAATTTTCCCTCACTTTTTTAAATAGGGCGAGAAGTCATTTTAAAATTTTTTTTTGGGGTATGTAGCTGTGAGATACACAAAAATCATGGTCCTTTGGAACAAATGGGTTCTAAGTGGCTTTTTTCTCCCTCACAATTTTTAATGGGGCTGAAAGTCAATTTATAATTTTTTGGGGTATGTGCTGTGAGAACAGCAAAACGGGTCCTTTTGGGAACAGAAATGGGGTTCTAAGTGGGTTTCCCCCCTCACAATTTTTTTAAAAGTGGGAGAAGTCATTTTTATAATTTTTTGGGTCATGCTGCTTTGAAATGCAGAAATACTACATTTTATTATAAAAAAATTGTTGTTTTTAAAAGGACATTTTTCTTCCAATTGCCCAAAGTGGTCAAGGGTCATGCTTGAATTTTTTAGGGCTTTTTGCTTTGAAATGCAGCTATACTACAGGCCCATTAAAAAAAAATTTTTTTAACAGACATTTTTCTTCACAATTGTCCAAAGGGCTCGGGTCATGCTTTGAATTTTGGGGGGCATTTTGTTTTGAAATGCGCTTACTATAGGTCCTATTAAAAAAAAAATGTTGTTTCAACAGACATTGTTCTTCACAATTGTCAAGAGTGGCTAAAGGGGTGAGGGTGCTTCAAAAACAGGAATAGGAGGAAATGTTAAGGACACATATTGTAAATGACTTGTTTTTTGCAAAATCTTTAACTAGCTATCAAACCCTGTATTGGACAACCCTTTAATACAATTAAAAAAAGAGAAACAAAAAGACATGGTGGGATTCCATCCTATTTTTAAAAAAAATTTTTTTCAGAATTAAACTACTAAAAAAATTGCATGTACAAAATACTGGTAAAAAAATTTTCCCCGAAAGCAAGGGAGGTACAGGGAAATTGACCCGATG
The DNA here is from genome assembly GCA_025379985.1 of Phyllomedusa bahiana. Taxonomy (NCBI): domain Eukaryota; kingdom Metazoa; phylum Chordata; class Amphibia; order Anura; family Hylidae; genus Phyllomedusa; species Phyllomedusa bahiana. The sequence goes on from JAODAL010036312.1 coordinate 27,449, forward strand.
TAGGTTATTCGAGGCTGGGAGAGCCCGGACAGAGAAAAAAGTTTCAGAGACAATTTCCTCCGCACGTTTAGTAAAATAAAAAAAAGAATGCCAAGAAAAAGGGGGACCCGGGGGGAAAGGGGCGTTAACCACCGTATTTCCCAAATGAAGCTAATTGGTCCGCACTCATACGGAGTGGCAAGCGCTTCCCGGGCGAGACATAATGTCCCTGAAACTAAATGGGGGGTTGAAAGACTCCTTTTTCCCCGGGACTTTGAACTGGGGGTATGCAGGTTTGGGGCTTGTGTGGCCCAGGACAGGGTTTTGTCAATTTTTTCCCGTGAAAAAAAAAATGGGGTTGAAAGACTCCTTTTTCCGGCACTTTTTAATTGGGGGTCATGCAGGTTTGGGGGTCGTGCTTGGGTGGCCCCAATTTTAGTCAATGTCCAGTGAAAACAAAATGGTGGTTTAAAGACTCCTTTTTCCGGGACTTTTTAAATGGGGGGTCATGCAGGTTTGGGCTCATGCTTGGCCCAGGACAGGTATAGTCAATGTCCAGTGAAACTAAAATGGTGGTTGAAAGACTTCTTTTCCCGGCACTTTTGAATATGGGGGTCAGACAGGTTTAATGGTCATTCTGCGGTACAGGACATATATAGTCAATGTCCAGTTCAACTAAAATGGTGGTTGAAAGACTCCTTTTTCCGGCACTTTTAAATCTGGGGATCATGCAGGTTTGGGGCTCATGCTGCGTTCCAGGACAGGGATATTCAATGTCCAGTTCAAGTAAGATGATGGTTCAAATCATACTGCCTTCTGGCACTTTTTAATTTGTGGGTGATGCAGGTTTAAGGGTCATGCTGTGGTACAAGACAGGGATAGTGAATGGTGTGTGATTTTTTTTCTGTGGCTTTTATAACCTAAGTGTGTTGCCTAAGATGTAGCACGTATCCATTTGACTGTTGTGGATGTTAATTCCAGCTTCTCCAGCCCTGTTTGGGTGTAAGAATGAAGGTGTTGTTGCTCTCCCATAGACTTTAATGGTCATCGCTCATAATCGACTGCTCACTATCGACTATCTTGTCGATGATGGTCGACTATCGACCACCGACCGATGTCGATGGCCAATGCAATCGCTCAACACTAATTGTAACAAACTGTACCATTGAGAATACAACTAACCAGTTTATCAAGGGTGAGTTTTGTTGCAGTACTAGGTGCTGCTGATAAGTATTTGGCTTTGTGTTCTTTTTTTGTTTCTATGGTAACGAATATTATATCACATGAAAGCTTCATGTGTCTAATATATGTTTTCAAAATGTTGTGTTTGTCGCTTATGGCAACAGTGATCTAGGCACACGGGAAAACAAAATGGCGAAGTCTAAGGCGATATTCACAGCAAATGAGAACAGAGAAGTGATACAATTCTTGTTTCTGCAAGGAAAGTCCACAAAGGATATTCATGGTGATATGTTGCAGAAATTGGGGGATCATTGCCCTTCATATCCTACAGTTAAGAACTTGGTTGAAAAATGTAAAAAGGGGCCACTTCAGCACCAATGATGAGGAACGTCCTGGACGATCGATAGTGGTTGTTGTTCCGGAGATTGTCGATGCTGTGGACAAAAAAAAAGAGATATCCCGTGTAAAACAAACAATCTTCTTAATAAATATATATTTAATTATCAGTATTCTTCGCCAATAATGCCAAGGCAGGATCAGTTAAAAATTTTGGGTTTAAAACCCATTACTTTGCTAAAAAAATTCAAGTTCGGGGTTAAAAAAGGAAATTTAAATGAAACCTCGGATAAAAAAGGGGTTCAGGGGTTTCCAAAAATTGACTGGAAAGTTTTCCGCCAAGGCCTTTCCCGGTAGTTTCCCCGGGTGTTTCGGCAAGGGGGCATGGGAAACCCCGCCAAATGGTAATTTCCTCCATGGGAAAACCCCCACGATTTTGGGGGGGGGATACCCGGCGGGGAGGGGGCTTTGGGCCTAAAGTTTTCCTGCTTTTTTCCCAAAAATCCCTGTGGAAAACCTCATCACCCAAATTTCAGCAAAAAGGTTTTTAGGGGGCACATGGGATTTTCATGAAATGTGTTTTGTGTCATTATCCTTAAAACTTTTTGAAAAATTAAAGGGAAAATCTTGCAAAATTTGGGCCCCCCAAATTTTTTTAAAAACAGTTTAAAAAAAACCCATGGGGGAGTGAAAACCCCCCGGTAAAATTTGTCAGCTTTTTCCCAGACTGATAAGAATTCCTGTTTAAACTGGTCACTATGGGAAAGGGGCCGGGAAATTTATTTGACCCTAAAACCAAGAATTTTTAAAAGGGGGGGAGAAATAGTGGTTCTCCTTGTCCAAAAAAGGGTTCAGGGTGAAAAAAAACTCCCCCTAAGGGGGATGGGGGTCTGTGTTTTTGGGGAAAAAAAGGGGGGGACGGGGGCTGCAGGGGATTTCCCTTTCAAAATGGTTCCACTATAAATTTAAAAAGGTTTAAAATTTAATTTTTGGGACCAATTAAAGGGGCACCCCTAAAGGGGCCAAAAAGGCGCGGCAAGCTGCCCAAAAGGGAAATTCTTGCCCTGCACGACAAGGCCCTTTACGCTCACACTGAACAAGCGACCCCCGGCAAAACTGGGGGGGCCCTAGGGCTTCTTTTGGGTTGCCCACCCTTCTTATTCCCCAATTCTAGCTCCCTCCAAATCATCTGTTTACAAATCTGAAGGAAAATTCGGGGGTCCCAAAAATTTTCACCCCAAATTTAAAAAAATGCCACGGCTGCACGGAGGGACGGGTTTGGGGCAAAAACCGAAACCTTCTTTTTGCAAGGTTTTACACAATTTGGGAAAATATCAACATAAAAGTGTCCCGGGACACCCAGTGGAGAGTATGGGGGAATAAATTTTTAAATTTTCATTTTCCCTATCTCTTTTCCCTTTTTTTGGTTTAAAGCCAAAAGACTTATCAGCCCCCCTTGAAATTTGCGGGAAATTTCCTTAAAAGAGCAATGTCATTTTCACTCCCCAAAAAATTTCCAAGCTGAACAGAATCCCATGCTAAAATTGAAATTTTAAACCTTTCATACTGGGACATTGTGACCCCTAAATCCCCCAAACCACAGCCCTATAACACCCTTTTTGACTTTAAACCAGTAAACATATCTAAAAGAGACTGAAAAAATGCAAATATCCATTACTTCCACCATCCATTCAGCTCTATAGTGATCTTTCCTGGGTTGGGTCACCCTTTGCCCAAAAGGGAAATTTTAACCGATCAAGGTGGGGAAGTTTACATTTGTCTAAAAGAAAATTTGCCTTTTGCTAGAATATTACATCAACTTGACAAGTACATGAAAACTGACCCACCCCTCCCCTTCTTGGTTTGTAAGCTGTTATAAAAAAGCTGAATTTCTGTTGCAGCTTCACATTATTGTACTGAAAGAGGGGAGGGGGGTTTATAGAAATTAGATGAAGCTCTATGAATTTTGTTTTAGATTAAACTAGTTCTGATGTTAATGTTAAATCTATTTATTAAAACCCATAAATTTTGGGAAAAATTCCCTATATCAAAGGGAAAATTCCCTTTAAAAAAAAATTTGGGTTTTTTAAAACAAGAGAAAAAAGGGGTAAATAAAGATTTTTACCTGATATATTTCTGTTCAGATTTTGCTTCATTTCAAAGATATAGCAGTTTTTCTCTCTTGCTTGTTTACAGAAGGTTTCCTAGATTTATGACCAACTCTCTGTTCTAGAAAGGGGGTCGGGGCTGGGGAGGAAAACCCCTTTGCTGTTTCTGCCCTTATCAGAAGGAGGGGAGATTCCCTTTTAAGGGTAAGTTCCCCAACAGTTTTTTTTGGGAACGCATTTTGCCACGTTTTGAGAGGGGTTACTGGGGCTCTTTTTATGACCCAAAATCCGCCCAATCATTACGGAAATTTCCAAAAAGTCTCTTTTGAGGCTAAAAAATTACCCCCTCCTCTCCCTGCTCGGCGAATCCGCCGCGGGGGGAGATAAGTGAGGGGTTTCATTTTTAATGGTCCCTTTTCCCCCGTGAGTAATGACAGTCTAGGGGCCACGTCCGCCCGGGTTTTTAAGCCATGGAACTTTACCCCTAAGAGTTACTGGGGAGAGCTCAGTGGGTTTTTGCGCTTAAAATGTCGGGTTTTTGCGCATTTTATTATCTTTGTATGTAAATACACAGATAACAGTTTGTTCTGGCAGCAAATATGTTTTTTTCTTTGCTTCGATTCTTCTCATGACAAATACAGCTCTGCTAGTTCACTTTTTATAGCCACTCATCCTGCATGGACAGTGTCATTTTTTGGGGAAAAATATACTGCAAAAAGTTCAAACTTCAGTTTTCATTTACATGTTGCTGCCCCCCTTTTTGAAAACCGAGGGGAAATCTAAAGGGGAGTCAAAATTTTACGGGCAATTTGGTGGGGGTATATTTTTTACATAACTGAGGAAAGAAATCTGAGGAAAGAAATCTAACTGTCCCTTTGCATCATGGGTGCTCAGCTAAAATGTTAAGCTTTATTCACATGACAGATCCTTAGAGCACAATGAATCCAATGAAACACAAAGGGGTTTAAAACCCTTTTTCCCGGGAAAACTTTTAAAAGGGAAAAAGGAAAAAATGAAAATAAAACTTTGGGGTGACCTATGGTATAGTAATATCAACATCCCTTGTCATCTAGGGCAATGCCAACAAAGTAAAATAAAGTAAAATTCCTGGTGGTCTAGAGTAAGAAAAAGTGTTTTGCTCAAATTTTTCCCCAGTGGTCTAGGATATTTAAAATAATGTTGGCCCAACCGTTCTAAAAAAATGTTCTAGTAGAACTTCTTGAATTTTTTTAAAAAATCGGGAAATGAACCGAAACATTTTACCCCGTTCGTCAAAAAAAATTTCTAGTTCTATTCGAACCGCCCCCTTTTCAGTTTTGTTTTTTAGCGGCTTTCGCATTTTTTGGCCCATCCAATCACCCCTTTTTGCATTTTGGGGGCCATCCAATCGTCAAAAGCAAAGAAAAAAGTGTCAAAAACATCATCGCTGGGTGGGAGGGCCCCTTTTTTGGCTGCTAAAATCACATAAAACCCTGTTATTTTCTATTTCACTGTAAAAGCCCCTTTTTAAAGCCTTTTTCAGCTCACTCTCTGTACTTACCGGGGCGTTCTTAGATGCATTTTCCTTCCTTTGAAAATTTAAAAAATTTTGGGAGTTTGGTATTGCTGGCTGAAAATTTCCCAAAACCCAGAAGCTGTTTTTTTGGGGGAAAATTTGCAGGGGTCCATAAAAGCCCAAAATCCCAATTTCATGGATATAAAATTGTAAAGAGTGCCCCGGATTTGCTAAATCCCTACTTGTCCCCAAAAGTTCTGTTCTTGCATTTTTGGGGGGGTCAGTAAAATTTTTTAAACACCCCCCGTTCCCCCAAATCCCCCTAGGGGTCAAAGGGCTTTTGGGCCCCCCTCAGGGTACAGGGCCCCCAAAAGGGAGCTGTTAAACCCCTGCAACCCCCCATAGGGTTTCCGGGGCTGCTTGCAACTGTCCTCATCTTTTCAATTTGCCATTGAAAAAAAATTAAAATACATTTTTTTATCTCAATTTTTTTTTTTGTACTTTAGATTTTTAAATTTTTTTTTCAAATAAGTTGGGTTTCCATGTATCCAATTTTAAATGTTATGGTTTTTAATTACAGCTTCCCCTCCCTGTTTTAGGTAGAAAAAAATTTAACCAGAAAGTTTTCTCCCCCTTGACTTTTAAAGGGGGTTTTTCGGGGTTTTAGGGTTTGAATAGAAACCCCGAGCCGAAAAACTTAAAAATTCCCCAAGGGGTTTTTATCGAAAATTTGAAAATTTTGGCCAAAAACCCTCCCGGCCAAGGGAAACTCAAAAGTCTTTTTTCATAAAAAGTAGAAGCATAAAATGCTCCTTTGGGGAATTTTCCTGTGTTTTTTTGCCCTTTTTTGGGAGGGGGTGTGCCACTGGTATTGGACTGGTTGGGACCAAAATGATTTTTTTCCACAGCCAATTTCCCCGTGGCACCCGGTTTTACAGTGTTTTTTTTTCAGAAAATTTTTTTTTTTTTGCAGGACTATTGTTGTTTTAGCCCATATTTGCTTTTTTAAAATATATAAGGAGAAGTAGATACCCCCATTTTTGGTTTTTCCGCAAACCCCCCACCCCACAGGGTTTATTAAATTTCAATTTAAATTTTCTTTTGAAGAGGTTGGGTTGCCCTTTTTTTTTTTTTCTCTCTCATTTTGGAGGGCCCCTTTGGCACAGTTTTTGGGGGGGTCCCCCGGAAAATTGACCCAGGGGGAAAATAATAAAAAGTTGGACCCACCCAACTGAGATTTCCCCCTTGTAAAAGCCCCGGGGGGTGGCCCTTTGGGGCATGGTTTTTGGGCCAAAAAAATGCGGAAAACCCAAAAATCTCAAAGTTTTTTTTTATATATTGTAATTGCATAAAAAAACTTAAATTTTGGAAGAATTTTTCCTTTTGGGTTTTTTGCCCCTTTTGCAGTGGTGTGCCCCTGGTTTTTGGGACTGTGGACTTTTTTGTAATTTTTGCCGCACCATGGGCCCTTTGGGAAACCCCGGTTTTTCAGTGTTTTTTTCCAAAAATGTTTTCTGTGCAGGACTAAAAACTTGTATTTTGGGGAAAATATTTGCCTTTTTTTAAATATATAAGGAGAAGTAGAATACCTCCATTTTGGGTTTTTTTGCACCCGCCCCCCCCCCTCCCCCAGGCCCTTTTTATTTTAATTTCCAAAGCTTTGAAGGTTGGGGGTTTTTTTTTTTTCTCCCTGGGATTTTGGAGGGGCCCTTTGGCACAAAAAGGGGAGGTTGAAAAAAACCCCGGTGAGAGAAATATAGAGAAAGGGCCCCCAACTGAGAAACCCGTTGTAAGCCGGGGGTGGGGTTTTTGGGATTTTTTGGGGCCAAAAAAAATGGGACCAAGAAAACTCAAAGTTTTTTCAAATATTGGACCCTCAGGGTAAAAAGGGGCCCCCCTTTGCCGCTGTTACCGGGTTTCCAAACCCCCCTATAGTAAAGCGACTGCTTGAAAGCTGTCCTCCCCATTTTTTTCAATTAGCCAAGAAGTTTTTTTAGCATCCCCCAATTTTTTTTTTTGGGCACTCCCTTTGATTTTCCCAAAATTTTTTTCACTAATTTTTTTCCATGTTTTTCCATTTTACTGTTTTTTTGGGTCCCAATTTACAGCTTTTTCTTCACCTGTAAAAGGTATAAAAAAAATTAAAACCCGAAGTCTTCTCCCATTGACTTTTAAAGGGGGGTTTGGGTTTTAGTTCGAATAGAACCTCGGGCGAAAAACTAAAGTTCAAGGTTCAATCGAACTAGAAAATTTAACTGCCGCTCTCTCTAATGTAACAACATATCAATCCTTGATAGGTAGGATGCTAAGGGGGGTTTAGGAAAACTGTGCGGTCTTTGAAAATTAGGTCCGGCACAAAAACCCGGGTAGCAGGGAAAAAGGACAGTTTACACCCCTGCAATGGGAAAATATCGACCCTTGGGGCCTGGAGTCAAGGTTGCCAGCACCCATGACCTAGTGCATTTAAGGGTTTGATGGCAGCACGCTGGGGTTTTAAAGGATTAAAAAAGAAAATATTAAAACCCCGTGGTGCAGGCATGAAGGGGGTAACAGCATCCATGGTGGACTAGGGTAATGAAAGAGGAGTATACAACATATATACTTGGTTTTCTTCACACTCAAAGGTTCACTTTCTTTGGCTTCCAGCTCAGTCACTTAGGGGAAAATTTTTAACCCCTTATCGACATTTTTCGTACCCCCAAATTTACAGCAATGTCGGGTAGGGGTTCCGTAAATTGCCGTATGAGACTTCAAGGCGATTTGCCGCCCAAAAGGCGTACCCCAAAAACGAAAAGCAGGGAAACCCAGCGGTATTTTACCGCTGGCATCATCCGCACCCCCAGGGCCCGGGTGACTCCGGCGCGGGGTTTTCCCCCCCGATGTCGCAAACGTGGACGAACATCGCAGTGCGGGGGCAGGAGGAGCTCCTGCTGCCCCATCCCAGGAGTAACGGCGCTGACGCCCTACTGATTCCCTACCAGGCAGCCCGGATGTGAAGCCCAGCCCCCGGGTTTCTGGTGAGTCCCTGCCCACAATGATTTTGGGCACGTGACAGACAGTTGCCATGGAGACCAGCATACGCAACATCGACGATCGTTCTTTTGCCAATTCCCCCCTGGGGAAAAGTGAAAAAAAAGTGTGAAAAAAAAAAAAAAGTGTAAAAAAGTAAAAACCAAACACAAAAAAAAAATAAAAACCTACATCCCCTTTTTTTTTCCCCCCGCTTAAAAAACGCCAATCGCCCCCAAAAAAATAAAAAATAAATAAAGTACCCGTATTTGGTTCGCCACTGCTATGACCACCCTAAAAAATCTGTCATTTTTAATTAACCCTAGTAAAACGCCGAAAACCCCCCCCCCCAAAAAAAAAACAGTCACAGAATTGCGTTTTTTGTTCACCTGCAGCATATAAAATGGATAAAAAGTCATCAAAAACTAAAACAAACAAATGAGCAATTAAAATTTCAGTTTTTCCCCAAAAAAAAAGTCCTTTCACAGCCCTTATACGGAAAAAATTAAAAATTTTTTGGGTATTAGAAGAAGCGACATAAATATTGTTTTACACAATAAAAAACACTTTTTTTTTCAAAAAAATTTGCTTTCAAATAAAAAAAAATACATAAAATTGGGTATCACCGAACTTCTTTAACCCACAGAGTAAAAACTAACTTGTACGGATATGAACGGTTTACGCAATAAAAATAAAAATAAAAAAACTGAGGATTGCAGTTATTTTCTTCCACACTGCCTTCAAAAAATAAACGGATTTAATAGCGCATCATAAAAGTATTGTCCCCCCCCAAAAAATTTACCAATAGAAAAAAACCTCAACTAATCCCGACAAAAAAAGTCCTATACAGTCCCTAAACAGAAAAATAAAAAAAGTTATGGGCTATCAGGGACCAGCGATCGGTTGATGCAAATAAAACGTCGTTTTCCTTTTCCAATAAAAGTGTTTTTTTGTGTAAAAGCAGTTAACAACATTAAAAACAAATATTACAAATGTTGGTATCGCTGGTAATCGTATTCACCTGTGAGTAAAACTTAGCATGTTATTTTATTCCACACAGTGGACCCGATGTAAAAAATAAAAAATTATAAAAATACACTACCAGGGACCTTGCTGTATTTTGTTACAAAATGCCTCACAAAAACCTTAATAAAAAGTGATCAAAGCATACATGCCCCCCATAATGGTACCAATAAAAAAATCAATCTCATCTGTAAAAAACAAGCCCAAAAGCAGCTACATATGCAAAAAATTAAGAAAGCTATGGCTGTCAGAATTAGGGAACATAATAAACGCAACTTTTTATAAAACTCGCTTCTATTGTGTAAAGTAATATAAACATTAAAAAACTATATAAAATTATATCATTGTTAATTGTACGCCCAGAATAGTAAAGTTACTCCCCATCATGTATTCGGTATGGTGTAGAATAATGAAAAAGAAGCCCCAAAAAATACAATGGGGGAAACTGCGTTTCCCCCCTCCCATTTCCATGGCCAATGCTAAAAACAAAAAACTACGGAACACCTGTGCACCCAAAATGCAAAATACACCCTAAGTGAGATCCCTCGAGGGGTGTTTTGAATCCAAAATGGGGAAATTCTGGAAGGATTCGACCTGTTTAGTATTCTTGGGGCTTTGCAGATGCGACTTGGCCCACCAATATCTGATGCGCCAAAAGCCAAAATAGCGCTCTCTCCCTTGAACCCCTGCCAATGCGCTCAAACAGCAGTTTACACCCACTTGTAGGGTTTGCCGACTTGGAAGAAAATTTGCGTTAAACAATTTCTGGGGCTTTTTTTCCAAGATTCCGTTGTAAAAATTAAACATTTTCAGACTAAATTGCAGATATTGGAAAAAATATATTTTTATGTTTTTGTATTTTCAGAGCGAACGCTAAAAATAATTTGTGAATCCGCCTTGTAGGGTTCGATATCTCACTGCACCCTCTGGAATATTCATTAAGGGGTTTTAGTTACCAATATGGGGTTTTTTAGGGGTAATTTATTTAGTTTTGGAACCTTAGGTAGTCCGCAAACTTGAAATTGCCCCTAAATAAAATCGTTAATGGAATAATGAGACCCAGAGTTCCAGTAGGTGCTCTCTATTCTGGGGCTTGTGCGTTGAGCCAAATATGCAATAGGGGCCACATATTGGGGATATCACTGAAAAACGGCAAGATATGGTGAGAATCAATTTTATGTTGCATTGCCCTGATCACATTTACCGTATTATTGTCAATAATGTATAAAAATTGGGTAAAAATTGCAAAAAAGTGAAACTTTGAAAATTCACTTCCACTTCTGCTTTAATTCCTGTGAAACACCTATATGGGTTAATTAAACTTCTAAATGCGGTTTTGATTACTTTAAGGCGGTTGAACGTTTTCTTAGATGAGGTCATTTATGGAGGTATCTAAAATACAGGTCAATCCAAAGTCACGTTATTAGAACTGGGACTGGTCCCTAAAAAATGTTTATATTCACAATTTTCTTGAAAAATTTGATAATTACTAATACATTATAAGCCCCTAATGTCGTAAAAAAAAAAAAGACATTAAAAAAAATTATTGCCAAACTTTACAGACAGACATATGGTAGATGCTAGGTATTAAGCTATTTTGACGTGAGATAAACTATCTGTCTTACATGCAGGAAATTTTTGAAGTTTTGGAAATTGGTAAATTTCTCAAATTTTTTCAGTTAATTTGATATTTTTACATCAAATAAAAACAAGCATTTTTTTTGGACCAAAATTTTCTTACTATCTAAAGCAAATGTGTCACGAGTAAACAATCTGATGAATCACATGGATAGGGTTTAAAATGTCAAAAAGTTAGTCCTAACATTAAAGTGACTAACATGACTGATTTAAAATATGGGGCTCTGTCAGAGAGGCCAAAACTGGCTCCGGCAAGTAAGGGGTTAAAGCAGCACAGACATAGTACGGTGCATCATAGAGGGAAGAGTTTGTCAGATGACTCCTTCCATTTCAGCTATCTATGACTCCTGTTTCTCCTGCATACTTGAGTTTGTATTGCATTATTTACCACGCTGACTTATATTAGGGATTATTCTTAGTTTTTGCACTGCGACTTTGATTAGCTTAATATTTTTGCAATTACAGTTCTGTATATCTCTTTAAATGAAGAGACCACATTGACTGAGTAGGAGAGAAGCTCTGAACAATGGTAAGAAGATTAATGTATTCCCTATGTTTTAGTTGCCCTTGTGCCCACAAGAAAATGTCTTCTTTACCCATTGGGAAATGGAGCCCTTGTTGACAAAAACATGGTTTAGAACAACATGGTGATATTTTCATGTAGTTATTCATACTTTCCTGGTATTATTAATATTTTATTCATTGAATGCATTTAAATGCTATTGAAATTCAGTCTGGAAATCCTGTCTCTAAGCAATATGCAACACATTGTGTACAACTGACAATGAAATTCACTCTCCTGAGGCTCATAGTTACCTACAGTTTAGGCTAATGAGATGGAAAACTGCAATAAGTCTTGTATAGAAACAATCTGCACAAACACAAATGCTGCTTAGTACATAGAATCATAAAGCAGATATTTGACATAAATCTGATGCGTTGGCTTTTAACTCATGGGTTCCTTGGCTTCAAAACTTTTAAGTCATACGTAAAGGGAATGTGCCTTAAAAAATGACTTATTCTTTAGCTCACGTTTTTATGTTAAACACATTTTTCATGAATTTTTTGTTATGTTTTATTAATTTTCCATATCATTTTCAATATTTTTTAATAATTCTTAAGTTCTGCAATTTTCCTTTTGGCCACTAAGCCTAATAATAGTCTGACACTTCCTGTTCTGTAGAGAAAGATTCTCAGTTACCTGCTCATTATCAGCACAAAGAGGGTCAAACTGAAAGGAGACACCAATGTGTATAGATAACACAGGATCCACCATTCACAATAGGAGATAGTCACAGTTCGCCCTCCCCCCGTCCCTGCACCTTGACTTCTTTCCAGGTCACAGAGCATGCCTAAAAAACTCTCCGATAGAAGTCAATGGGACTAAGTCAGTCCACAGGCTCCTATGTGCATGAAGCTGCTGTAAAGTATCTCACTGACTTCTGTTAAAGCAGTGCAAGCAAGAATGCTGTCCCTGAATCATATATAGACGATGGAATTGAGAAATCTACAGTCAGAAAATAAAAACGGCTAAGAAGAAAAGAATATGGATCAGGGTCTTGATTTAATAAGTGAAATAAAAATTGGCCACAGATTCCCTTTAATAAGATAATACAAGAACTTATTATTCTGGGCCAGAAAGAAGATGTGACTCATAACTACACGGCATGTTCCCCTGAAACAATGAGACATTAGTAAGACATCACTTATAACCAGGGTGATCTGTTGTTGATATTACATGTATAATAGGTATCAATGAAATTGACATTTATGCTAAGTGCTAGTAACGTAACCATAGGGAGTACAAAGGCAGCAGTCACATACATGTCCCCATGCCAGAAGGGGCACATACAATAACGTGTATTATAAATAGCATGTGATAGGTTTGAGGTCCTAGAACTATTTACTTATCAACACTATGAAGAGTGTGGCGCAGTGTAAGACTGTCTAGTCAAAGTTTACACTAAGACTATGCTCACATGATATATTGCGGCGCGTACTGTATGCGCCGCAATACATCCTGTGCTTCGGGAGCTCGCGCTGATCAGCGCGTAACCCGAGCCGCGAGGCGGCTGGCAGCCCGCCGGCCTCATAGACACGCACTGCTTGTGGCGCGAAAGCGCCGCGAATAAGTGTCATGTCACTTATCTCCCCATGTGTACAATACGATCATATTGTATGAGCGGGGAGAGGAGGCGTAATCCATAGTTCTCTATGAGAACTATGGATTACTGTAATTTCGGCGAGCATCTCACCCGTATTAGAGTGCAAATACGCGGCAAAATGCGCGCCGAAATTACCCTGTGTGAACATAGCCTAAGGTTGAGATGTGTGAACAGGGTTGCGCCAGAAGTCTGGCATATTTTCAGCCCGACATCAGGCACAAACAGCACTTTGTAATGCACCTAATTTCAAGGGGGAGTGCAGGAGGCAGGGCGCACTAAAACCGTACGAAGCTATAAATCTATAGCTTCGCTACGGCAATTTTAGGCGCATTACAGCTGTAGCAGGTATACCACTTTGAAAGTGGTATACCTGAGCCAGAAATGTCGCCACTGTAGAGTGGATTCATATATCTGGCGCATTCTAGCCTATTATTAGGCACATGAAATTTGGCATTTACACACCAAATTTCATATATGCCGCCCTAAGTCAAAAAATGAAAAAAATCTTTGTTTAGATATCTAGTTTAGAGCGATTATTATCGACAAAGTTGAAATCGGCACGGTTTTCATGTTGATCGGAATTTTTCGATCACGCGATAATTTAGGTGAAAATCTCGCATAATCTATTAATATCTGCCATTTTCGGCGCTTCCGTCTTTTGGCGGCCCTAAATCAGCTTAGAGAATAGAGCAGGTACTGGTTGCAACGTCATGCCCGGGGATGTTTTTGGTTGTGTTTGGGCGGAAAAATCACATACTCGTTTACTAAACGCCTTCCCTGTTCCATCAGTTTCAGTGTCTCAATAGCAGGAGTTCTGGGTTCTCCTAAAAGCCAGCGAAAAGTTCTTTTTGTTCACACAGACAACTTCCTTTATTTGGAACATTAAAACTTTGTAGATTAGAAATTTATTATTTGTTGTTAGGCTGAGTGTTTTAAAGAACACTAGGCTTACAGCTCGGGGGAGGGAGGGGGGCGGAGGGGCGGGCGAACACAGGCAACAGCACAGGCCTTGACCCGTAAAATTAAAGGGTTTTTAAAAAAATTTTTTTGTCCCTTTTTTGCGAATATTGCTTGTATTTTGTTCAGCCCGACTTTATTTGGATAATAGACCCTTCTCCGGGGGGGGGGCCCCTGCCGGACACCTCTACAAGGTGTGAGACGGCCCGAACTCTTTTCTTGCGGGCACCACCAGTGTCCTTGGGGTTTATGCCTTGTTTTTCCCGGGATACCTCATGTCCCCCTGCTCCTAGGGGGGTTTTGTGAAACCCAGGCTTTAACCCGGGGAGGCTTATTGCTAGCCCTTTTGCTCCTAAAGGTCTCTAAGCTCCTTATCATCCCCCAGGGGTCAATACTGGAGGATCGAAAAATTTGGGATGGGGGCCGATAGGTTTTGTTTAGGGTAAGTGTTAGGGGCAGTTTTCCGTCAATCGCCCTTTTCGGGGGGCTTTCCTGCTGTTTTTGTGCGGCAGGG
>JAODAL010036313.1:0-41854 GCA_025379985.1 Phyllomedusa bahiana
TTTTTTATTTTAAACTCCATTTAATTACGGGCAGGATTATTATCACTCTTCTATACACATGATAGCAGAGATGCACACCTTTCACAACAGTTGATGGTCAAAGCTTACCTTCTCCTCCTCCCAACATAGCATCATCGCCAGGCACGGGGTATCCCACTACACTCACCATAATAAATGATTGTCTCCAGACTGTAAAGCATATCTTTAAATGCTGTCAACAGTTGCTTGGTCAAGATGGCCCCTGACATTATCACTGAAAACAGATTAAGAAATCTACAATGAAAAAGCAAAAACCTGTTAGAAAAGAATGTATCTAGCACTGGTTACTAAAAATGTACAGTGCCTTACGAAAGTATTCGGCCCCCTTAAACTTTTCAACCTTTTGCCACATTTCTGGTTCAAACAAAAAGAAAAAAATTTAAATTTGTGAAGTGGGACACAGTTGGAAGGGGAACAAATTTATTGGGATTTTTTAAAGCTTTTGAAAAAAAAAAAAAACGAAAAGTGGGGCGTGCAATATTATTCAGCCCTCTTAAGTTAATACTTTGTAGCGCCACCTTTTGCTGTGATTACAGCTTCAAGTCGCTTGGGTTATGTCTCTATCCATTTTGCTCATCAAAGAACTAAAATTCTTGCCCTTTCTTTTTTTGGCGCACAGCTGGAGCCAGGGGGAGGGATGAGAGCGTTTGTGAACAGCTGGAGCTCAGTGAGGATGATGGAGAGGTTTGTGAACAGCGGAGCTCAGTAGGTTGGATGGAGAGCGTTGTGAACAGCGGAGCCATGAGGTTGGAGGGAGACGTTGTGAACGCTGGAGCTCATGAGTTGGAGGGGGCGTTGGGAAACACCTGGAGCTCAGTGAGGTTGGATGGAGAGGTTTGTGAACAGCAGTTTTCAGCTCTTTCCACAAATTTCGTTTGGGATTCGGTCGGGACTTGATTTGGCCATTCTAACACCGGGATACTTTTTTTTGTAACCTCCTTTGAAAATTTTGCTTTATGCTGGGATCATTTCTTTTTGGAAATAAATCTCCGTTCAGGTCTTTTGCAGACCCAACGGTTTTTTTCCCAAAATTGGTCCTGTTTTTGGCTCTATCCATCTTCCCATCAATTTTAACCACTTCCCCCCCTGCTGTAGAAAAGCCCAAACCCTGATGTGCCCCCACCATGTGGACGTGGGGGATGGTGTTTCAGGCTGTGACTGTTTGTTTTCGCCAAACATATCGTTTTGCATTGTGGCCAAAAAATTGGATTTTGGGTTTCTCTAGCAGAGCACCTTCTTCCACATGTTTGGTGCTCCCAGGCGGGTTGTGGCAAAACTTTAAAAGACTTCTTATGGATATCTTTGGAAATGGTTTCTTCTTGCCGCTCTTCCATAAAGGGCCGATCTTGCAGTGTACGATTTGTTGTTTTCCTATGGACAACTCTCCCCCCCTCACTGTAAACTCTGCAGTTTCCAAATGATCATGGGGCCCCTTGGGGCATCTCTGATCAGTCTTCTCCTTGTTTGAGATGAAAATTTTAGAGGGAGGCCCGGGGCGGTGGTTTGCAGGGGGCTAATACTCCTTCCATTTCAATATGATGCTTGCACAGTCCTTGGGATGTTTAAAGTTTGGGAAATCTTTTTGTATCCAAACCCGGGCTTTAAACTTCCCACAACAGAAATCATGGACCTGCCTGGTGTGTTCCTTGGTCTCATGATGCTCTCTGCGCTTAAACAGAACCCTGAGACTATCACAGAGCAGCTGCATTAATACGGGATTTGATTACACACAGGTGGATTATATTTTCATCATCAGTCATTTAGGACACATTGGATCTTTTAAGAGATCCTCACTGAACTTCTGGAGTGAGTTTGCTGCACTGAAGGTAAAGGAGTCGAATAATATTGCACGCCCCACTTTTTAGTTTTTAATTTTTTACAAAAGCTTACAATATCCCATAAATATCGTTCCACGTATAACGTATGTTTCTGCACACAAAAACATTTCTGGGCAGCTTAAACATCTTTTGATCAAAATATGTGAACCGAGAGTCTCAAAGTTTTTTCATGTATAATAGATAGCATAAATGCTTCTTTAGGGATTTCCACTTGTTGATTCTTCACAAAAAAATTAAAATTTTGTATCTTTGTTTGAAGCCTGAAATGTGGAAAAAGGTTGAAAAGTTCAAGGGGGCCGAATACTTTCACAAGGCACTATATATAATATTTCTTGTCAATTTTATTGGGGGACACAACAACATGGGTATAGGCCTTTGCCCTTGAAGGCTGATACTAGGTGTAAACAAAAAGTGTTGGCTCCACCTAGGCAGGCTGTATCCCTCCAATCGACGCCAGGCTACTCTGTTTCAGCCTAGTGTCTGAAGAAGGCAGACGCTGCTCTGCAGGTATGCTGAAGTTATTTTATTTTAGTTTTATCTCTTTCATTTTTCCTTTACAGGAGGTGACAGACTTTTTTTCTCCCCTGTTAGGGTTGGGGGGGGGGGGGTGCCGGTGTCATGGTCGCCCCTGAGGGTGTCAGGAAACCAGACACCCACTGTCTGCTTTTCCTTTCATGCCAATCGCTCATCCCCACTTACCGCCTCTGCAGTTTCTATTGGATTTTGGTACGAGGTACCAAAGACGTCTGATAGATACGTTTTTCTCACTATCCTGAGAGGGTGGTTTGGAGAGTTAATGGCCAGATGCTTCCATTACTGTTGTCCTGCATTCTTTGTCACCCGTGCTGCGACATTTGAAATTCTTTTCATCCCTTCCCTGGCCCGATCTCTTTACTGTTTCCAAAAAAGTGTGGTTCAATACTGGATCTCAAGGATCATAACCACCATGTGTGGATTCCTAGATTCTCCTCAACACAGAGATTGCAGGTGAATAGCATTATATTATATATAATTCCATATATTAAATATAAAAACTCCAATGTACAAATTCATTCCACATTAGTATGGATACAATATTTCCAATAATGTCCGTAATATTCCAAGGCCTAGATTCTGCATGAAATTCCTTTGGTTGGTGATGTCGTCTCTAGAGCAGGGTGAATTTCTCTCCTCCATAGGCATCCGAGACGCTTACTTGCACATTCCCATCAGCACTTCCTTCTTTTTGTGGTGAGTTCAGTACGTTTCTAGTATGTAGCTCTGCCATTTGGCCTTACTACAGCATAGAGTCTTCTGGAAGCCCTCATGGCAATTCTTCGCACCAAGGGGGATCACTATTAACCCTTACCTGGATGACTTTCTAGTGAGGGCCCCTCTGCGAAGCGCCGACTTGAACTGCTTCAGGATCCTCTGAACGCCTTAGGCTATGTTCACACGGCTTAATCCAGGACGTAATTCGGTCTGTAATTACGCGCCGGAGTGCGCCAATTACGGGCTGAAAACGTCCTGGTCATTACGGTAATCCACAGTTCTCATAGAGAACTATGGATTACGTCTCCTCTCCCCCCCTCGGCGAATACGCCGAGGGGGGAGATAATTGACATGTCACTTTCTAGCGGTGTATACGCGCCTCTAGTAATGATTGTCTATGGGCCGGCGAGGTGCCGGCTCCCTCCCCCGCTCCCGGCCACACGGCGTAATTGCGGGGCGTAATTACATCCCACAGTTAAGCCGTGTGAACATAGCTTTAACGTGCTTTGAGTGGATTGTCAACAATGACATTGACCCTTATCCTGTCCCAACGGATGCAGTTCCTTGGCACTCTTGACACACCTTTACCGAGAGTCTACTTTCTGCCAGTTAAAGATCTAGCTTTTACGGGCAGGCGGTTCCCTTCTCTGCAAATACTTCCCGTGTACTCTTTGCACCTGCTTGCAAGTTCTGGGCAGGATGGTCACAACTTTCGAAGCTGTGCTGTATGCACAGTTTCACTCTCACCACTTACATCCTTGCTCGCTGGGATGGTTCCGTTTTCCATGGGCGAGTTTGTATAAACCTCTACTGGTGGCTGGTGTCTCCTGCTCTACTGTAGAGGAAGTTATTTCTTCCTCTGTAGTGGCTGATCACTGCTCCCCACCCACAGATGCCAGCGTCTTGGGGTGGGGAGCTGTCTTTGGCTTCTGGACCACTCGGGGGCCGTAGTCCCCCAAGGAATCTCTCCTGCAGAACAATGTCCTAGAACTTAGTGCCATCTTCCTGGCTCTCTCTGACCCCTGGTCCACATTCAACCCAACATCATCATTCCAGTGGCTTACCTGAGTCGCCAGTAGGCATCAGGATCCCTGTTGCCTTCCTGGAGACCTCAAGGATCCTCTTGGCCCAGTTGTCAGTTCTGTTCCTTTTGGCGGTATATGTTCTGGACGTAGAGAGCTGCCTTGCCTATCTCCTCATCCGGACCTCAGTAGCTGCCAGGGAATGAAATTGCATCCTGCCTCAACCACCAGCTCTCGAATTATGTTTGCAAGTCCTGAGACCCTCTTGCTCTCTCCTTGAAAGAGCTACTCCTTCCATTTACTTTGTTGTGCTAATTTTACCTCTTTTTTCCCCCTCTTCTACTCCTCCCTCAGGTCCTTAAATGCTTAAGAGTGAAAGGGTTTCAGCCATACTCCAAATTGGCCCCGGGAGGTTTGGTATGTGGATCTCATTGCCCTGTTGGCAGCTGCACTGTGGCCACTGCCTCTGCATCCAGACCTCCTTTCCCTAGGTCCTCTACTCCACCCCACTTTACCTCGGCTGCATTTGACGGCATGGCTGTTTAAACCGCAATCTTGCGGTCTTTCAGACTCTCTGATTCAGGCAATGATTAAAGCCTGTAAGCCCCAGTCCGGCTGCATTTATTACTGAGCCTGGAAAGCCTTAATTTCCTGGTGTGAGCCGTGCAATTTGATTTTTTTTTTTTTTTTATAACCTTCTGGGTTGTTCTTCCCAGTGAGTCCACTCAGGTCTGGAGCAGGGCCTTAGCTTTTCCTCTTTGAGGGATCAGAATTCTGCTCTCTGTTCTTTTTCAGTGTCCTTTGGCCTGCTGCCCTCAGGTCAAGACTTTCTTGCAATCATTACACCCTCAGTCGTAGGCTAGTCAAACCAGGGAGCTTAAATCTTGTTTTGAATGTTGGTGAAGGTTTTCCTCCGCTTACTTTCTTGTGGGCTTTACTTCCATTCGTATAGTGTCTAAACTGGCGGCTTTCACATGCAGATCTCCTCCTTTTTGGTTCCTCTTGAGGGCAAGGTCCTCTACACCGTAGTGTTCTTCTCTCGCCTTAAGGCTATGTTCACATGGCTTAAATTGGGATGTATTTTGCGCCGTACTGCGTTAAATACGGGGCGAGATACATCCCGGTCATTACTGTAATCCACAGTTCTCATATAGAACTATGGATTACGCTCTTCCCCGCTCGGACAATACGCCGTGAGGGGTAGAAAAGTGACGGTGAATACGCGCCGCTAGTAATGAATGTCTATGGGGCTGGCGGGCTGCCTCCCCGCCCCGATCGGCGCGAGCTCCCGAACACTACGGAGTAATTGCGGCGCGTAATTACGCCCGGCAATTATGCCGTGTGAACATAGACTAATGAAGACCCCATTCTTCTCTCCTTTTTGTCTCGCCCCCTCACATACTTGAGTAATCTTTGCATAGCTTTGGATGTTGTCAGGGTTGTTGAGATCTACCTTACTGCCAATGAATCTTTTTGTTTAAGCCTAGTGTCAGCCTCCTAGTAAAGGGCCTATAACCATGGTGCTGTCAGTATAACCCCTTTAAGAGGATTGTACAGAGTGGGTACAGTTATAGTAAACACCCTGCAGTCAGAAGAAGGCCCCTATCCATTTATAGCAAGCCTTTTTTATCACATGAGAAAGTGAAACACAAAGTTGATTTAACTGTTAGAACTTTTCGGCGATTTAACTTAAAGATCATTAAACTGATGAATTTAATCAGTGAAGTGCAGTCAAGTTAAGATCTCTTTTCATCATGTTTTCAGACTCCTCCAGTGGTATCAGAGAAAAAGATATCTAGACATATAGATATATATGTGACAATACTGATGAGGAGTAATAGGAAACTATATGACTAACGCGATTTATTTTGGACTACGTTTGCTCTGTTTTCCAATACGTATTACATATGTTTCATGTGTTGGACACAAAAGCAAGGTAGACCATGTATATGCTCATGAGATTACAAAGGAGACTACATCTGCTCTATAGATTCTTATGTGCTATAATATACCTGATGGATACCACCGATGGATTAGTCCCCGGAGTCGATTGCTAAGGTATTATCAATCGACTTGAGGCCTTAACAACTGGCTTAACAACCGACTGGAGTCCGCGGAGTCGATTGCTAACTCTTATCAACTGACTTGTCTTGAGGCCTTAACAACCGGCTTAACGACTATTAGCGACTTCACAACGCAGTAAATTATGTGTCCCCCAGTGAAGGTAATAGGGTTCCCCAGTAAGTTATACGTACCCTAGTAGGTGGTTATATACTTTTATGTCTCCCAGTAGGTGTGTAGTTTACATGTCCCCCAGCAGGTTTAGGGGCAGGTAATGGGTCCCCCAGCAGGTATATGGGCAGGTTATGGGTCCCCCAGCAGGTATATGGGCAGGTTATGGGTCCCCCAGCAGGTATATGGGCAGGTTATGGGTCCCCCAGCAGGTATCATGGGCAGGTTATGGGTCCCCCAGCAGGTATATGGCAGGTTATGGGTCCCCCAGCAGGTATATGGGCAGGTTATGGGTCCCCCACCAGGTTATATGGGCAGTAATGGGTCCCCCAGCAGGTATATGGGCAGGTTATGGTCCCCCAGCAGTATATGGCAGGTTATGGGTCCCCCACAGGTATATGGGCCGGTTATCGGTCCCCCAGCAGTATATGGGCAGGTTATGGGTCCCCAGCAGGTAATGGGCAGGTTATGGGTCCCCCAGCAGGTATATGGGCAGGTTATTGGTCCCCCAGCAGGTATATGGTCAGGTTATGGTCCCCCAGCAGGTATATGGGCAGGTTAATGGGTCCCCCAGCAGGTATATGGGCAGGTTATGGGTCCCCCAGCAGGTATATGGGCAGGTTATGGTCCCCCAGCAGGTATATGGGCAGGTTATGGGTCCCCCAGCAGGTATATGGGCAGGTTATGGTCCCCCAGCAGGTATATGGGCAGGTTATGGGTCCCCCAGCAGGTATAGGCGTTGGGTCCCCAGAGGTTTGGGCGGTATGGTCCCCCACAGGTATATGGGCAGGTTATAGGTCCCCCACAGGTATATGGGCAGGTTATGGATCCCCCAGCAGTATATATGGGCAGGTTATGGGTCCCCCAGCAGGTATATGGGCAGGCTATGGTCCCCAGCAGGTATATGGCAGGTATGGGTCCCCCCGCAGGTATATAGGCAGGTGATGGGTCCCGCCGCAGGTATATGGACAGGGTTGGGATCCCCCAGCTGGTATATGGGCAGGTTATGGGTCCCCCAGCAGGTATATGGGCAGGTTATGGGTCCCCCCGCAGGTATATGGGCAGGTTATGGGTCCCCCCGCAGGTATATGGGCAGGTTATGGGTCCCCCCGCAGGTATATGGGCAGGTTATGGGTCCCCCCGCAGGTATATAGATAGCTTATAGGCCCCACAGCACGTGTATATATAGGTAGCTTATAGGCCTCACAGCACATATATAGGTAGATAATAGCCCCCCTGCACATTTATAATTAGATTATAGGCCCCTAGCATGAATAGAGCAAATTAAAAGTAAGACACTGAGACAGCACTCACCTGACCTCGCTCCCCGCTGCTGTCGCTGCTCCCGGTCTTTTCTTCAGCGGCGTGACATCACCAGGCCGCGCACGGGCAGCTTGATGATGCGCACGCCGCCCGTGCTGTGCACTCCGGTGAGCCGCATCCTGCCTGCGGCCACAGAGTACTCTACGGAGCTCTCTGCTCCGCCAAAGCATCTAACTGGATGTGCGTCCGGTGGACGCACATACAGTTAGTCCCACCACCGCTGCCGTAGCCAAGGTCCTAAGCCGATAGCTTAGCGACTGGTAACGGCTTAGGACCCTAACGATCGGCGGAGGATAGCGGCGGCGCCGGGGACTACGATGGATGACAATATCGTGATGTGAATGAGGCCCAAATGTGTTTTTGTGGTGGTAAACATTTGCGTTTAATTTTTTTGTTTTTTTCCCAATAGTTCTATATAGACCCAGCAAAGTTGTTGCCTCTCCAAAGGTTTCTTCCTCGACCGCCTGGTGAGAAAGGTCCTCCAAGAGGTGGACGTGGAGGTGGACGTGGAGGTGGAAGAGGAGGGGGGCGAGGAGGAGGACGAGGTGGATTTGGCAGAGGTGGATTTGGCAGAGGAGGGGGAGGTTTGTATTCTTCTTCCATAGCTTTTAGTAGGTTTGATGTACTATTGTTTTTAGACCCTATTATGTTTAATTTACTAGTAGTTGTTACATTTTCTGGCACATAGTTTACTCTTCTCAAAATTCTCTACTACCTTAAAGTTTGTTGCCTAACATTGTATGTTGAATTTTTTATTTCTCTCCCTTAGGAGGATTCAGAGGAGGACGTGGTGGATTTGGTGGTGGTGGTGGTTCCAGGGGCTTTAGAGGAGGTGGTGGTGGAGGCCGTGGCTTCCGAGGTTAGTATGGCTTATTATTCTGATTGTAATTGTTTACATAGTGACATATTTTGTAAGACAGAAGAAAGACCTTTGTTCAACCTGTTATCTTGCGATGTTCCGGAGGAAGGCAAAAAAATTAAACCTTGTTAGGTAAAACCCAGTTGACTTTTATTACTTTCATTGCCCAGCCTTCAACCCGCTCAGGCTCGACACCGGTGCCCAAAACTGTGCACAATATTCCAGATATGCCACGACTAGTGATTTTTAGTTAATCTTTTCCAACTTTAGATGGCAAAGGGCAGGCCACAGATTATATGGTCGTGTTATATACCCAGGTGGTCAAGATTGTTGGTACTCCTCCGCTAAAAGAAAAACCGACTGGTCACTGAAATAACATAAAGCTGTCAAAAGCAATAATACATTTAAATTTGCTGAAAATCAACTAATGAAAATTGGACATTGTGGTTCAACTGAAAATGGAAAAATTGAAAAAAAAGTCACTATGCTCTTTGGTATTATAGTGTGTACAACACTGAACATGGATCAGAGAAAGCTAAGGAGAACGTTGTTTCTGGAGCTTAGAAAATAAATTATAGACAAACATGTAACTGGCTGTAAACACTAAAAATTTGGTGTTGCTGGAATCGTGCCAACATGCAAAATGTAGATGTCATTTATTCCACACACTGAACTCCATTAAAACGAGCACTTTTTTATTTTTTTCCTTCCTTCCCCCTTCCTCCAAAAAAGGTGCAGGTGTGTTTATTTCCACATTCCATCCCAAATTTTTTTCTTGGTTAACCCGTACATTATATTATATAGTCAATGGTACCATTAAACAGTACATCTTGTCCCACAAAAACACAAGCCTTAATAAATCTATGTAGACGGAAAAATAAAAAATGTTTTTGGAAGATAAAATTGTCAAACAAAATTGCTTTGCTGAGGTGGTCTTAAAGACATATTTTTATGTAGCGTTTTAGTTTTGACATTTACTAATCACTACCTTTTAATTTTCTTTTTATATCTGTTCCTGTATGAAGGAGGCCGGTGATGAGCCATGTGAAACCAGCGCTGATTGGGGGGTTTTAGTGCTCGCTTTTTCACTTGGAGATATATTGATAGAAACGGACAATTTCAAGGACCTCGTGAGAGAGAAGAGTGACTTTAGCCAATATTTAATGCTACAGAACGTGTATACTTTGTGGCTATCAATAGGTCAAGTCTATCACTAAAGTGACCTTAATGGGCATATTGTTGTTTCTCTCAAAGCCTTGTTTTAGTGAGGACTAATATTTTAGAAGCATTGTGGTAACAAATATCCTCTGTAATTAAGAGGAACACTGACATCACATTTTTACCCTCTTAAGTCAGAACAATAGCCTTATATATGATGCTAAAAGGTTCTTGAAGATGCCACTGCCGGGAATGTCCTTTTTAAGTATAAAATTGGTATTAGTGGCTTTTGTTTTACATGAAAGGTTTTGTAATATAGTGCCAGTCACTCGAGGATTTAATTGGGGTCCCACAACCTGGGATAAATAATGACAGGACAGCTCCAGTGCACAGATGAGTTGGGGGCCATTACTACACATTTACTGGATGCTGTTAGAGCTGGCTTGTAAAATATCCCTGACTTAAATGGGTTGTGTATAAAATTTTTTTTACATTGCATTGGGGCCAGAGTGGTCCAAGGATGAAGGACAAAAAAACAAACCTGAGGCCTACCATACAGGGTTCTCATCCTAACATGTTAGAGCAGTGTTCCCCAACTCCAGTCCTCAAGACCCACCAACAGGTCATGTTTTCAGTATCTCCCACAGGATGCACTGACAATAATGAAATCACCTGTCTAATGCTAAGGAAAGACAGAAAACATTACCTGTTTGGTCTTGATTACTGGAGTTGAGGTCCACTGTGTTAGAGAGACTTGTGCTCCATTGTAAGTGAAAGGAGTGTGAACCTCTCCTATTTGTCGGGACGAGAAACAGGAAAGCATGAGGAATGGGTTTCTGGGAGTTCTGGAGTGACGGTGGTAGGAGACTGCTAGGTAAGTTTAAACTTTTTATCTTTTTTTTTTTTTTTTTTTTTTTTTTGGACCACTTTGGCTTCATTGCTGTGTATATATTTTTTTTAATGGGCAAGCCATTTAATCTAACCAGGATTGCATGAATATTCAGGAGACCGGGACCGCCCATGTGACTCTTCCTGGGTAGCATGCACAGCTTTGTAGGTTTTATGATATGTTGCAAGAGACATTTTAGGCAGTGGCATCTTTAGAAACCTACTACCATCATGTGTAATAATGAAGTGCAGTTTAGGGGGTAGAAGTGTGATAACCGGTTCCTTCTAAAACAATTACATTTTTTTTACTGTTCCAAAACTGTTGTAAATAAGAATCTGTATTACTTGAACTTGCTACGCCAATAAATTTTCTACCACATGTTACAATTGTATTTTTATTTATGTATCATAAATACTACTGCTTGCTCTTAAGTTTGACTCCTTTCTCCGTTCTGTGATTTAGTATTGCTAAGTCACACTTTTTTTTAAATTAGGACCTTTTTAAATAATTGATAGATATTCTAGTTTGCTTATTTGAAAATTCAAAGGATTTATAAAAGTCAACAAGCATCCATATTGCATGAGTTAAACACATATGTAAATTATAATTTTAGTGATATCCCAGGCTTACATCTAGCTTCCCTCTAGTAAATGGAACCTGGCTCCAGTTTCATGCTGCTCGAACCAATAAACAGATGAAATAGAGACTTATGCGGGTGTTTGAGAAGATTATAGAGACGAAGTCGGTAATGCCCTCGTCCAATACGGCCTGCATAAAGAGGGGAGAGATCCGGAGTCGCCGGGGTCGTACCGCCCAATATCATTACTTAATGTGGATATCAAAATCTTTGCCAAATTGATGGCAAACAGGTTAGCGTCATTGTTGCCCAAACTAATTGGTGTTAATCAGAATGGCTTTAAGGGCCGTTCGGGAGTGACAAATATTAGAACTGTGCTGGCGAAAGACTGGTTGAGGGTAGAGGAAGGGAACTTTGTGCCCGATTTGTTAGCAATAGATCCAAAAAGGGTTTCGATAGCTGAAGTGGGCATGGCTACATAGGGTTATGCAAAGAAAACACCCGGGTTTAATTTTTTGAAGCTTTGTTTGGGCCACAAAAATCCTCACCCCAGGGAACACCCTGATTTCCCCTCAATCGATTGCATTCAGAAAGGTACGTGGAAAGGGGGGCCCGCTCCCCCCATTACTTTTTTAAAAAAGCCCTGAAAAAGGGTTTTTAGAAACTGGGTTTCTTCTATTTAATTTGAGGGGATAAAGTAGGGACAGAGGGGGGTGAAGGTCGGCTTTTTTCTGACGACATGTTCCTTTATGAAAAAAACCCCCCGGGAACATTTTTTAAAGTTTTTTGGGTTTTGGGAAAGGGGTTTGGGCCTTTTTATGGTTATATATTTTACAGAAAAAATCAGCTACTTCTGTTAGGGCATCGGGGGAGGGGAAAAAGGGGACTTTTGGGAAAAAATCAAGGGTATTCCCATTGATTACTTGGGAATTAAGAGGGGGGGCACCCGTTTACGCCTTAATTTGTCCCCCTTATAAAAAGATTTTTAAAGGGGGAAATAAAGAGGTTGGAATCATCCCCCTTGTCGCTATTTTTGGAAAAGGGCTCATTATTGAAAAATGATAATTTTTCCGTTTTTAATCCGCTGCAAACTTCCCCTTTTTGTTTTAAAGCATGGAGACATTAACAGGCTTCAATCAGCTTTCATAGGGTTTTTATGGGGTTTGAAAAGGCCCAGGATTGCTTACAAAACGCTTGCTCTCTCGAAGCCGGAGGGAGGTCTTAACCTCCCTGACATTAGATTATATAATTTGGCCGCGCTGGTTCGACATGTGAGGGATTGGATTAACGACAGCGCTTATTTCTCTAATCTGAGACTGGAACATCAACTGGCGAGCCCAGAAAACTTGAAGGCACTACTACATACGGCGTTCAGAGACCTTCCCTCTCGTGCCAAGCGCAGTGTGATCCTCAGGGATACTATAGCTACTTGGAAACATGTAAGGAAATTGTTTACATTGCCAATTCATCTTTCCAAGTATGCTCCTATTTGGGAGTTACGGGGATTTCCGGCAGGGAAGGATAATAAACTGGAAGAGTAAAAATATCCAAACAATGGGGGATCTAGTGCATGCCTCTGAAAATAGGTTTATGACCTGGCAGGAAATCAAAGGGAAATATGGGTTAGGGGATAAGCAGATCTTTCAATTTTGGCAAATAATGACCTGTAAAAATCCAGTGGCGGCGGAAACCCCAGGACAATTTGATAACCTTTTAGGAAAGCCAGATCATTTGGTATCCTTATCAGGTATTTATAAGAAACTATGTGACCAGGGATTCTATGCAACCAAGGAGCGCTGCTTCAGGGCCTGGGGCAGGGAGTTGGAAGACCCAGAGATTGGCTACAAATTAAGAAGAGGGCTAGAAAAAGTCAAAAAGGCCATAGTGAACGAAAATTGGAGGGAAATGGTCTTTCGTCTGGCGCACAAAGCGACATATGCTTATGACCTCCCATATAGGAACGCCCCAGCGGATTTTTTGAGGGAATGCCCAAAGTGTAAGCTACAAAAAGCTGATCTGCTACACGGGATATGGCACTGTCCGAAACTGAAGCGGTACTGGGAGAACGTGTTACAGGGTGTCAAGGATATTTGGGGGGTGGAGGTACCTAGTTATCCGATGAGCGCTATTTTCCATTACATTCCCGCGGGAGACTCTAGGAGGGGGGGAGGAGCGGGCGTTAGTAGGTCACAAAGGGATCCACATTATGCTTTTGGTGGCTAAGAAATGTATACTACGACACTGGCTGCAGGAGAGTGTTCCGATCAGGGAAGAAATTAATCTCGTGATCAGTAAGTTAGTGATGATTGATAGAAAAGAAGCGGAAACAAACAAAAGCGAGATGACCAAGAAGTTTTTTCAGAAGTGGAAAAGTTTCATTGTAAAATCTTTCTCAGATGAGGATATTAAAGAATTGCTGAACCATTTCCGCACCTCTAACTACTACCTCCTGGAGAGAATGGCGGGTTCACTGGATAGATTGGCGATTGGAGTTGACTCTTGAGGTGGGGATAGGGCTGGTAACTAGGGGAAACCTGAGGGGACTGAGATGGTTGTATTCTTCATGGGTAGGGGGGAACCGCAGAGGCTCGGGACAGACCAATTTTACAGATTCAGGTGGTCACTGGCGGCCGTCAAGCTAGTTTCAAATATAGTGACAAAGAGGGCCGTTGATAAGGGATGGGGGGCAGACGAGAGAGCGCCGTAGGAGGAGGGAGAGCCCCTGGAGGATCGGGGGATATAGGAAAGAAGTTGGAAGTCACTCAATATGGGAGGTTAATTGTTTTATGCCGGCGGTATCGGTTCTGGGGGGGTTTATCATGTTTCTTAATTTTAAAATAGAGAAGAATGTTACTGTCATGGTATTTCAAAGATTTGTACACATTGGATTGATACGCGATACATATGTGATAATGTTTTATGATGTTTTTGTATCAGTTATGCTTTTCTTCTCAATAAAAATTATTTAAAAAAAAAAAGACAGGCTTCATCTTTGCACCCTTGTTTAGTTTTTGCTGTAACTGTAAGAACTAACTGGAATTTTTTTTTTTTTTTCTAAAGATGGATTCGTACTGACGCAGAATAAAGCTAGAATGTCCTTTATTTTGCTTGATGAATTTTGTTAAACAAATTTCCAACACCCCGCCTCACCCCTCCCCCCCCCCCAAAAAAAAAAATGCATTTGCAGAATTTGTTTTTTTCCCTAATTACATCCCACAAATAATTTTTTTTGCTCCCTAATATATTTTGCTTTAAATAGTGCTATTAAAAATACAGCTTATCCACCCCCCCAAAAAACAAGCCATCATACAGCTGTGTTGGTGAAAAAATAAAGTTATGGGTCTTGGAAGAAAAGAATACAAAATATAAAATGGTGTGGGGTTAAGCTTTGCTCTCTCTGAAACGACACACATGTTAGAGTAAATCAAAGCACACCAAAATAAGGGAGACTGTCACTGCTGCCTGTGGTTTGGGTCGCTTGAAACTGATGTAAGCTTCCCTTTCAAGAGTATATATTATAGGTTATCGTAAATGGGAAATGGTAGCTTAAATGTGTGTCTAGATACAACTCGCACTGCCTATATAAACAACTTTTGGATTTTTTTTTTTGGGGGGGGGGGGGGGGTTTGTGTGATCTTTTGGCACTTGAACTGAAAACGGATAACTGCAAAGTGGCCTACACCCCTACGCTATTCTCCCTTAAAGCCCCAATATATATATATATATATATATATATATGAATGCATGGTGAGTAAACCCCTTTTAAGGTTTGCTTGGTTTTACTAACAGGTGTTAATAATTCCTTTCAAAGGGGTTTTCCCATTTCAGACAAATTGACATCTCCTGCCTGTTTTAGTAAATTAGTGGGCTTCCTGGAATTCTGAAACATCATCTTTTACAGTGGGTATGGATATTATTCAGACTCCTTTAAATTTTTCACTCTTTGTTTAATTGCAGCTATTTGGTAAAATCAAAAAAGTTCATTTTTTTATCATTAATGTACACTCTGCACCCCATCTTGAAAGAAAAAAGAAAAGTAGATATTTTTTCAAATTTATTAAACAAGAAAAACGGAAAAATCACAAGGTCATAAGTATTCAGACCCTTTGCTGTTACACTCATATTTAACTCATATGCTGTCCATTTCCTACTGATCCTCCTTGAGATGGTTCTGCTCCATTGGAGTCCAGCTGTGTTTAATTAATCTGATTGGACTTGATTAGGAAAGGCACACACCTGTCTATAAGACCTCACAGCGCATGCCAAAGCACATGAGGAACTGCCCAAGGAGCTCAGAGAGTTGTGGGAAGGCACAGATCTGGCCAAGGTACAAAAGAATTTCTGCAGCACTCAAGGTTCCTCAGAGCACAGTGGCCTCCATAATCATTAAATGGAAGAAGTTTGGGATGACCACAACTCTTCCTCGACCTGGCCATCCAGCGAAACTAAGCAATCGTGGGAGAAGAGCCTTGGTGACAGAGATAAAGAAGAACCCCAAGATCACTGTGGCTGAGCTCCAGAGATGCAGTAGGGAGATGGAGTAAGTTCCACAAAGCAAAATAACACTGTAGCCTCCACCAGTCGGGGCTTTATGGTAGAGTGTGTCGACAGAAGTCTCTCCCCAGTGCATGACATGTGAAAACACGTGAAGGACTCCCAGACTGAGAAATAAAGTTCCCTGGTCTGATGAGACGAAGATTTAACTTTTTGGTGTTAATTGTAAGCGCTATGTGTGGAGAAAACCAAGCACTGCTCATCACCTGCCCAATATGATCCCAACAGTGGAACGTGATGGCAGCATCATGCTATGGGGGTGTTTTTCAGCTGCAGGGACAGGACAACTGGTTACAATTGAAGGAAAGATGAGTGTGGCCAAGTACAGAGATATCCTGGATGGAAACCTCTTCCAGAGTGCTCTGGACCCCAGACTGGGCCAAAGGTTCATCTTCCAACAAGACAATGACCCTAAGCACACCTTTAAAATAACAAAGCAGTGGCTTCAGAACATCTCTGTGCCCATTCTTGACTGGCCCAGCCAGAGCCCTGACCTAAACCCAATTGAGCATCTCTGGAGAGACTTGAAAATGGCTGTCCACCAATGTTCACATCCCAACCTGAGGGAACGAGAGGATCTGCAAGGAAGAAAGGCAGCGGATCCCCAAACCCAGGTGTGAAAAACTTGTTGCATCATTCCCAGGAAGACTCAAGGCTGTACTAGTTCAAAAGGTGCTTCTACTCAATACTGCACAAAGGGTCTGAATACTTAACACCATGTGAGATTTCAGTTTTTCTTGTTTTACTAAATTTACAAAAATATCTACATTTGTTTTATTTTTTTCTTTCAAGATGGGGTGCAGAGTGTACATTAATGAATACTTTCCGTACCCACTGTAGATTTCACTGTTCACAGTTTCTCTCTGTTTCTAGAAATGTATTACTAAATCTGTTAAATGGGTGTATGTGTGTCCCTGCGGACTGAAATTGTCCAATCAGTGTTGACAAAATCAGCGTATGCAGGGACACAACCCTTTGAAAACTGGAATGGTAACACCCAGATGACTTATTTAGTAATACATTTCTAGGAGGAATAAGAGGAACAGCACACACAAGAGAAGATGTTCCAGAATTATTGTTTCACAGGGAACACAAGGACAGGAGATATCATTGGTCGTCTTTGAATCCGAGTGCCTCACCTCTTGCATCCTGTTGTCATTGAGGACAGAATCGAGTAGCAGGTACCATTATTGGATTCTGTTGCTTTCTATTCTAACAGTAAATATCCATAAACAAAATTGCATTTCAACAGAATGAAAAAATGTGAATGTTGCCCTGGTCATGGGGCAACCTGTTACTTAAGAGGAGGCAAATACCCCTTAGAAATCTATGTCTATTGATTTACCAATGAATAAATCTGTGTTGCATTCCATAGTGTCTTTATTAAGGGCATGTGACAGTTTTAAGCTGTCTAGAAAAGAGGCTGTGAATGAAAACTAAGCACTTCTTTGTGAAGATCTGAGCTTCTGTGTTGGTCTTTGTTTAGCTAACGAGCTTTGCTGGGGCAAAAACTGCCACTAGAATCCTGTAATTTAGGAGAACTGTTTAATGCTCAAGAAACCCATAGCTAATGGCACAAAATATTGTTTAGCAGCCACCACACTGAAGGATTGCAATGGACAAGACAGCAGAGATTTTAACATTGCCACCAACTGGAACTGTCTCTCTTAACGCTTCTGCTGCCACCACAGAAGTCCATTCTGTCTTCTCCCAGCGTGAGCATAATATCGTTGCAGCTTATCTTATTACAGCAGGTACGGTCTTATGTCTTCACAATTTCTTTTCTGCATGTCTATTGTAGATCTACTAGAATGCAAACAGGTCAATAACAGCATGGCTGATCCTTGTGGGGCACTATATACATGCAAGGATCCTTGTACTCCATCCTCCTGTCCATTTGTTATGGCCAAAGATGGGCGGGGGAGAAGGAAACCAATAATATCTTCCTCTAGAAATGTTTCTCTTCTCTAATCTGGTTCCGATCTTATTTATGGAGATTAAAATTAGTTGGGTTACAGAATTCCAGAGAATAAGCATGTCTGTTGTCCATACAGAAAAGACGGCAATTGGCCAGCAGCTATTTTCACCCAACTTTAAATAAGCATTATAATTTATTTCAGAGGGGAATAATGTGCTGTCAGACACCTCTGGCAGGGGCAAATCACCAGCAAGAAATGAGGATCAGGCTATTTTTGATCTTCTGTGTATAGCCAGCTAACAGACTCTACCACAATCTGCAGACAAAAATCTTGGGAAGGTTATGGTCATGGTCGCCAACTACATTTATAGTAACACAATAAGGTTATAAAACAAAAAAAAAAGACACTAAGTTCAACTATAATTCTTGTTATCTGTATTCTGCAGGTCGATAAGATTCTGGTGATGCCAAATTTGTAGAGGTTTTGTTATGTATTAGAACAAAAAAACACCTCTATTTATTTTTTAATTTTTGCTGAAATGTAATGTTCTGTGACCAAGAACTTTGTTTTTTAGTTTATGGACTTGAGCAAGGTTGCGGGCTGAAGTGTAATTTTTATTGGGACCATTTTGGGGTACATGCAACATTTTGATGACTTTTTATGCTAATTTTTTGGAGGGGTAAAATGACCCAGAAAATGCATTTTTGTCGTTTTGGAATGTTTTTTCTTCTACGATGTTAAGCATGCGGGGGAAATGATGTTATATTTTAATAGGTTGAACTATTACAAACGCAGTGATATCAATTGTGTAACTTTTTTTCTTTTCTTTTTTTCATTTTTTTGTAAAAGGGAAGCGAGTATTTTTTAATAGTTATTTTTTTTTAACAATATTTTTTTTACTTTAACACTTAGTCCTCCTAGGGTTCTTGACCACTCGACGTGATCGGTTGTTCTATATCGGGCAGTACTATTATATTGCAATACATAGGCTTTTCATTAACTTTTTTTTTTTTTTTTAAATCTATCAAATTCTGCCTGTGGCAGGGTGTAATAGGTATACATAGATAGTAGCTATGGAAGTCTTCATGAGGCTTCCGGCTGACATGGCCGCCAACAGTTATCCTGTGGTTATGTCACAAAGGGCCGATTGGGGGGGGATATTTTTCATTTAGATGCTGTTAATAGCAGGAATCGGAGCTGGCCCCATTCCCTGCTGTTAACGGCGGTTGCCGGCTGTAATTAATAGCTGACAGCCACCCTGTATGGAGCAGGCATGTATGTCCAAATGTGTGAAGGGGTTAACATACTGTTAAATAACCTGTGACACCATGTGCACCAAATGAAAGTGTCCCATCAGGCTTTGGATGGTGTATGTATCTTTTTTTTTTCTGGATTGCTGATGAAGCAGTTTGTTCTACCAGAGATCAAAAACAACACTTGGTTTTGCACATGGAAAAATCTTGTTTGAAAAAACAAATGCACACTGGTGTGGCAGCAATACATATAAACATTCAAATTCAAATAACAGTGGCACACTATGGACTAAAGAAACCATCTAATGTTACATAGGAAATTTGGAAAAAGCATTACTGCTAACTAGGATACATGAAAAAAATGAGGCTCTTAGTTCACACTTTTGGGGCCAAAAATGTTTAAAGGGCCCACCTCCCAATCTTCAAGGGGACCTCAAATGCAGGTGGGTCCTACGCTATTGTTACCTCTATTGGGTCCTGTTCAGACCTGCACACTTCAGGGAGCGAAGATACCTGCTTCAAAGAACACTGCACTGATTTAAAACCTGAGGAAGTGGGCGGGATGCAAAAACCAAAATGGAGGCTGCCACTCCTCCCTACATATAGTCAGAAACAACACTTGGTTTTGCACATGGAAAAATTTTGTTTGAAAAAACAAATGCACACTGGTGTGGCAGCAATTACTAAAACATTCAAATAACAGTGGCACACTATGCACTAAAGAAACCATCTAATGGGACATAGAAAATTTGGAAACAGCATTACTGCTAACTAGGGTACATGAAAAAAATGAGGCTCTTAGTTCACACTTTTGGCCAAAAATGTTTAAGCCCACCTCCCAATCTTCAAGGGGACCTCATATGCAGGTGGGTCCTACGCTATTGTAGGGAGGAGTGGCGGCCTCCATTTTGGTTTTTGCATCCCGCCCACTTCCTCAGGTTTTAAATCATGGCAGTGTTCTTTGAAGCAGGTATCTTCGCTCCCTGAAGTGTGCAGGTCTGAAAAGGACCCAATAGTGGTAATAATAGCGTAGGACCCACCTGCATTTGAGGTCCCCTTGAAGATTGGGAGGTGGGCTTAAACATTTTTGGCCAAAAGTGTGAACTAAGAGCCTCATTTTTTTCATGTATCCTAGTTAGTAATGCTTTTTCCAAATTTCCTCTGTCCCATTAGATGGTTTCTTTAGTCCATAGTGTGCCACTGTTATTTGAATGTTCTACCAGAGATGGGATGGTGTGCCACATGCTCAGTAAAAGATCAAGATGTCCTTTAAGATTGTATAGCCTGCCCCTTCCACCTCTTTAGCACCAAACCTCCAAGCTTGAGAGATGGCTAGGGTGCCTGGGTAGGGCTGTTAGAGCCGTGCTAATGCCTGTGAGCTGCTGAGCAGTCTGGTGTGGAGGTGTGAGCTGGAGCTCCAAATCCAAGATTGCATCTGCTTTCTGTGCTGGCACCGCTCACGCTGCATTTTCAAGGACCACATAAAATGACGTCGATGGCCAGATTAGGGACTTCTGTTTGACAAGTGATCTAGAGGAACACACATAAACGGTATGAGGTCATTATGTGTAAAAATAAAATTGCCTGGCTCCAAATTCCCAAAAAAATGTCAAATGAAGCATGTGTATGGTGAATGATCATATGGTATATGTAGGGTGTTCTTGTCTAGGTTCTTCTTAAAGGGATTTTCTCACCACAGTGATTTAGCTTTTAACATGTCACACATGCATGTTTTTCGTGCTATCTGACATGAAATCAGAATAAACCTCACCCGTTTTAGGTCAATTAGGAACCAAAATTATTTATATTTGCCACATGCCAGACTGAGAGAGAATTTTTAAGGCATTTATATTACTTTCTGCAAAGTCAAAAGTTTACCTAGATTTCATTAGTGTTTGGTAGCATTGCCCTTAAACTGTATGACGTGGGTCAAACATTTTGGAAATCCTTCCACAAGCTTCTCAAGATTGTTGGTAGGAATTTTGGCCCATTCCTCCTGACAGAACTGGTGTAACTGAGCCTTGTTTGTAGGTCGCTTTGCTCATAAATTTTCCATAGGATTGAGATCAGGGCTTTGTGATGGCCAATCCAGAACATTAACTTGGTTATCCATAAGCCACTTTGTAACCAGTTTGGCAGTATGCTTCAAGTCATTGTTCATTTTGAAGATCCATTTCCTCCCAAGCGTTCTCTTCCTGGCTGATGTCTTGAGATGTTGCTTCAGTGTTGCCACATAATAGAGGGCATTATGAGGAAAGAAGATTTTGTGAAGTGCGCCAGTCCCTCCTGCAGCAAAACAACCCCACAACATGATGCTGCCACCTCCCGAGTTTCACAGCTGGGATGGTATTCTTAGGTTTTCAATCTTCTCCCTTTTGCCTCAAAATTTAACGCTGGTCAGCAAGGCCAAGCAGTTCAATTTTAGTTTCGTTGGACCACAGGATATGTCTCAAAAAATGTAGGTCTTTGTTCCTGTGTTGCAAACATTAATCTGGCTTTTCTATGTTTCTTTTGGAGTAATGGCTTCTTCCTGGGAGAGTGGCCTTTCAGCCCATGTTGAAACTGTACTTGGTTCAGTGTGGATAATGACACAATCTTAACAACTTCTGCCAGCATCTTCACAAGGTCTTTTGCTTTTGTTCTTGGCTTGATATGCACATGACGGACCAAAGCAAGTTCATCTCTGAGACACAGAACCCGTCTCCTTCCTGAGCGGAATGATGGCTGGACATTCCCATCTTGTTTGTAGTTGCGCATAATTGTGTGTACAGATGAATGAGGCAACTTCAGTTATCTGTAAATTGCACCCAAGGATGATCCAGACTTGTGCAAGTCCACAATTCTCTTCCTGATATCTTGGCTGATTTCTTTAGACTTTTCCATGATTTTACACACAAAAACAGTGTTTCTGGTGTGCTTTAAAATGGGTCCCCAACTCCAGTCCTCAAAGCCCACCAACAGATCATGTTTTCTGGCATTCCTTAGCATTTCACAGGTGATTTAATTATTGCCAGTGCATTCTGTGGCATATCCTGAAAACAGTCTTGAGGACTGGAGTTGGGGAACACTGCTTTAAAATACATCCACCGGTGCATCTCTAACAAATCAAAAGCTTCCAAAGACCTGACCTCAACATATGGGCTGTCCCAAATTATTTAAACGCATAGTAATCTTAGTATATGTAAACTTTTGCCTTTGCAGAAAGTAATAAAAATGCCTAAAACAATTATGTCTCATTCTTCTGGCATTTGGCAAATATAAATAATTTTGGTAATCCTAACTGACCTAAAACTGGTAAGGTTTATTCTGATTTAATGTCAGATTGATAGTGAGAAACACGTGCATATATGTATTTTTATATAGTGTATGTAAACTTCTAATTTCAATTGTACATTGCTCTTTTGATTTTGCTTTGTTCAGGCGATAAAGAAGATTGTATCTTCTGCTAGGGCCACATGTATGAAAACTGTCTAGGTCCAGCAACCTATCAGAGTGTCCCTTTCATTCTTCCAGAGCACTATATGAAATGAAAGAGACTCTCTGATTGGTTGCTATGGACAGGTTTCATACATGTGGCCCCTAGTGTACACAGGTGTCTCTAGGTAACTGACCACCTCTCACTACTTCTCTCTTATCTGATTTATCCAAGTTGCCGTCAGTCAGTCCGACCATGGTGAGTTACTCCGTGATGAGTCTTATCTCTAGCAGAAGCTTTGTTTACCTAAGTTAATGACAAGTTGCAAGCCTTACAGCTCTGTAGCCTTGTGCACTACATATTACAAATCTCCAAGAATTATCTCACTGTAACCGGAATAGCTAGTAATAGCAGAGCTGATATGATAATCACTGCTATACACCCACTCACAGCCTGACCAGGAGGTGTGAGTCTAAAGCTCCTGTGTGCATGTGAAAGGGCATGGGGAGACCACCCCCTTAAGGGGAAGACCCACAACGACCTCTTATAAGAAATAGAGATTTATTTAATTCTTCATGAAAGTTGTAAAATTACAGGAAAATATGGCTTCCTTAGCATCTGTGTTCTACTCTTCTGCATATCACGTTGCATTCCAGTGTCCCCTTTCCTGGGCATGTGTGAATAGTTTGTCACCTTCTCATCTGATTTTCTTTCTGTCCACTATCTTACTTTATGTGGTTCCCTGATTTCCACATCTTCTACCCTTTTCCTTCCTGTGTCTGTGCCTGTGTCATATATACAAGACCTAGAAAAAGGGGCAAAAAAGCAAGAAGCAGATCATAAGAGGCATGTTCAGAAGTAACTTCACCGGGGGTCCCAGAATCTACTCCTATGGTGGTGGGCCCCCAGAATCAACTCTCTTGGTGGGCCCTAGGCATCCCAGTCTGACACCTCATTTACCGTATTTTTCGGACTATAAGGCGCACATAAAAGCCTATGATTTTCTCAGAAATCGAAAGTGCGCCTTAAAGCCGATGGGGCCTTAAATAAAAATCAATTCCATTTGGGTTTTGTTCAGAACTTTTTAAACGTTTAATTTTTGTGATATTTATTTGTAATTTGTTTTGTAAACTAAATTTTTCGATCGAAAAAATACTTTCCCGAAACCCAGTTACAAAAAGTTGCAAATAAGTGTCACTTTAAAGGGCCCTGTTCACACGTCTTATTCAAGGGGGGATTTGTGGCCGGATTGCGCTCGCAAATCCGGGTGAATAAGGGGGGGGGATGGGTGGGTCCCGGGGCGCGGCCGGGGGGGCCGCAACCCCCCCCATGACTGTCATTATCTAAAGGGGGGTAAGTGCCATAAAAAATGTGCTGTCCCCTTT
Source organism: Phyllomedusa bahiana (assembly GCA_025379985.1). Classification (NCBI taxonomy): domain Eukaryota; kingdom Metazoa; phylum Chordata; class Amphibia; order Anura; family Hylidae; genus Phyllomedusa; species Phyllomedusa bahiana. The sequence goes on from JAODAL010036313.1 coordinate 23,715, forward strand.
TTTCCCCCGCGGGTGGGGTTCCCCCAAGGGGGGGGGAGGAGCGACGGAATCCCTGTTCTCTATTTAGAGCAGTGGATTTCCGTTATTACTTTCCGGGTGGATTGGCGGGCCCAAAAACACCAAAACCGGCGGGAGTAAAGGGGCCTTCCCCGGGGCATATAAGCCCTTGAACGAGGCCTAAGGCATGTTCACAGGCTTTATTTCAGAACTGATTCCGTCGGATTTCCCACGTAAATACTTTTCCGGAAACATTGCCCAAAACGTTTTTCAAATAAGCTTCACTAAGTGAGGGCACGTAAATTTTGCGATACGGCAAAGGAAATATGTTACCTCCCCCCCCCCTCCGCCCCCCCCCCCCCCCCCCTTTTTTTGACTTTTGTTTCAACTTTACAAGTTTAGAGTTTTGTGAAAGTTTGAATGAAACTTTGGGTTTGGGGGCTGAGCTTTTTTTTCATTTAATTTTGCCGCGCCTTAAAATCCAAATGTGCCTTTTATATGAACCCGAAGGGCTTAACAGGCGCTCTTTTTTAAAGGCCTTTATAGTCCGAAAAATACGGTATGCTAAAGATGTGGGCGCGTCTAACACAGTCAATCGCTTTTGTCCACTTTTATATGGAATACTATAAATATGCCCACTTCAGCCTTCATCAGCCTTCCCCTTTTACTAAAAATAGCCTGGTAAAGGGAAAAAATAAACTGAAATAGTTAAAACCATGATGTTTTTAAAATTGTAAAATTTAACTTTATATTTAGGGGTAAATCACACTATTTTTTTGTTTTTTTTGTGGGGGAGGGGAAATTTTCAAAAACTGGTACAAGGAAAAGGGGGAGGTGTTTTCCCTACAAAACCCCTTTTAGATTCTATCTCTAAATTAAACAGGAAACCCGTGGGATGTAGGAGCAAAATGCATTGGGTTTCAAGGGAAATCCTCCCGGTTTCCCCCCACGGTGGGCAGTGCCCATTAGTGTATCAAGGAAAAAAGGGGAAAGGAGAGCATAAAGTGTTCAATTTGGTGTTATTGCTTTCACACTCTCTGGTTACTGGGGAAATTTAACCCTTGAAATTTATGGCAAAGAACTCTCTGGGGATCTGAAAAAAAGAATTGTTGCTCTACATAAAGATAGCCTAGGCTATAAGAAGGCTGCCAACACCCTGGAAATAAGCTGCAGCACGGCGGCCAAGACCATACAGCGGTTTAACAAGACAGGTTCCTCTCAGAACAGACTCGTTATGGTCGACCAAAGAAGTTGAGTGCACGTTCTCTGCAGAGATGAGTGCTGCCAGAATTGCTGCAGAGGTTAATGGAGTGATGGGTCAGCCTGTCAGTGCTCTGACTAGCCGCCGCACACTGCATTAAATTGGTCTGCATGGCTGTTGCCCCATAAGGAAGCCTCTTCTAAGGGTATGTTCACACAGTGTTTTTTAGATGCGTGTTTGGATCTGTGTTTTGGACCCAAACATGCATCTTAAAATGTGCAGTGTGTTGTATGCTAGTTTCAATGTAAAATACACATTGCCGTTCAGATGTCTGATTGCCGATGCGTGTATTACATGCATCTTTCGGATCTGTTCAAAGAGTTGACATGTCGATTCTTGATCCATTTTATGCAGCAGACACCCTATTTAAAATTATAGGGCGCATTTGTGCTGCAGTAAAAACGCATCCAAACATGCAGCACACTTTGGGTACATCTTTGGATATGTTTTTCGCAGCGTTTTTCAGTCCGTTTTTTTGATTGAAAAACACTGTGTGAACATACCCTAAAGATGACTCACAAGAAAGCCCGTAAAAAGTTTGCTGAAGGCAAGCAGACTAAAGACATGGATTACTGGAACCATCTCCTGTGATCTGATGAGACCAAGATAAACTTATTTGGTTCAGATGGTGTCAAGTACAAAGACAAGTGTGTCTTGCCTACAGTCAAGTATGGTGATGGGAGTGTCATGGTTTGGGGCTGCATGAGTGGGGAGCTACAGTTCATTGAGGGAACCATGAAAGCCAACATGTACTGTGACATACTGAAGCAAAGCATGATCCCCTCCCTTCAGAAACTAGTCTGCTGGACAGTATTCTAACATAATGACCCCAAACAAACTTCCAAGACGACCACTGCCTTGCTGAAGAAAATGAGGGTAAAGGTGCTGGACTGGTCAAACATGTCTTCAGACCTAAACCCTTATTGAGCATCTGTGGGGTATCCTCAAATGGAAGGGGGAGGAATGCAAGGTCTCTGTGATGTCATCATGGAGGAGTGGAAGAAGATTCCAGTGACTACAATCTGCGAAGCTCTAGTGAACTCCATGTCCAAGAGATTTAAGGCCGTGCTAGAAAATAGTGATTGCTATACAAAATATTGACACTTCGGACAAATTTTGTCTGTTTGCACTTTGCTCACTTTTGTTTCCCGTCGGTTTAGACATTGATGTGTTGAGTTATTTTGAGGTCATACCAAATTCACACTGCTATACAAGCTGTACACTGACTACTTTACATTGTATCAAAGTGTCACATCTTCAGTGTTGTCTCATGAAAAGATAAAATACAATATTTACAAAAATGTGAGAGGTGTAGTCACTTTGGTGAGATACTGTAAACCCACAGGGGGAAATCTGCACTAAATCATGCATATTTGTTGCTGTGGATTTTGGTGGGAATTTTCTGTTTAACCCCTTAATGCCTATTATTTTTCTCATGGTCATTGGAAATGGGTGCAGTTCCTCATTTATTTAGAGGGCGTGGCCTCGATCACCGCGATGCTTAAAGGGCTAGGCAGCTGGGATCGAAGCTATCTCTAATTTTGGCTGCTAGTGGCAGGTCTCAACTATAATATTCAGCTGTTTACTGCTGTTTAGGGAGTTAGCTCGCAATAAGCCCACTCCATACTTCCTTACCAAAATGATGTAAGTTTGCATCAATTTTGGTAAGGGGTTAAAATCTGCAGTTTCAGATTTTGCTGTGGATTCAAAACATTTCAGCAGAAAAATCTGCAATAAAATATTTCATCGTTCGCTTATTGTGCATTTTAATTTTGAAGTCAAAAGGGCAAATCTGCAGCCTTTCCACAAAGTAAACTGGCATGCTGCAGGTTTAACATCCAGAATGCAGAGTAATTTCACGTTGAATCGAATATTGGTGGGTTTATATGATGTGATAAGCTATCTGGATAATTTTTGGCTTTTGGACCAAAGAAGGCAGTTTTTCTGAAACTACATAGTCTGTAAACTGTTGGTGTGCTGCTGTGTTAATGTGTATAGTGAGTGGACAAATTACACCAATGCAAATAAGCGACATGGAAACAAGGAACATCAGAGAACAAACACCTTGCAACCATTGCTGGAAGAACATAGGTTGGTGGTTGCAGCATTATGGTCTGAGGAATGGTCTGTTTTCTCTGGCCCACTCAATCATCTAGAAAGCACTCTTAACCAATTTGGGAATAAATCCATCCTTGCAGGTCACGTACACCCATAGATGCTTATTGTCTTCCCTGAGACAGAAGGGATCTTCCAGCAAGACAATGTGACAGCTCACATGACTTTGGTTGGGATACCCTGCGCTTCTAATTCCCCAGACTTGGACCAAAATGAGAATCTGTGGCTCTACCTCAATCGTTGTGTTCACTCTATCGTTCCTCCCACATGCACCATACAGCAGTTGTGTATGCACTGCAGTCAGAATGGCTCCAGATATCTGTGACAACTTACCAAGACCTTATTGAGTTGCTCCCAGTTCGTCTAGCTGTCTTCTGTGCTGCCCATGGTGGTTACTCTGGATATTAGCTGGTGGTCATAATCATATGACTTAACTATATATATTGGAGTAAGAGACTGAGGTGAATTCCATTAAAAGCAGCCTAAAAATATGAAATGATTAGAACAAAAACTAGAATTAAAGTAACACGTGATTTAAAGGATTAAATTGCTTCAATCTCCTTAAATTGTGGGCAGACAAGTAGAAAAGTCTCATCTACAAATCAACTCTATTCTTGCCCAAAGTGGTTGTAGGCATAGAAATTGTCTTGAATGTAAGAATACAATTCCTCTTACCCATGTGAGTAAAACGATGTGTTTACAAATGGTTAAATAACTTTGGGCCATTGATATCAAATAAACAGGCCCTGCATCAAAAAGTTGATTCCAGGCTGGCCTAAGGTTTAAAAACTTTCATCAAAGTATATGAATAAGGAGCTGGTGTTTTCAAAGGGATAAATTAGCTTAGGCTACAGATCTTACACAGATAACACAAAGTCAGTGATGTCCCGTACTAAATTCAGTTGAGTTCTGGCTGGTCCACAGTGGTTCTGGATATACAACTTGACATTAAAGAGGGCATTTGATTCCCAACTTCACCAACACCATTCATCTTCTTCTTTGTGTGTACTCTGCACTGCTAAGAAATAAGCTGGCAAAATCGGTATCCGTTTACAGAGCTCAGAAAAGGGAGAGGCATGAAGGTGTGCTGAGACTTAAAAGCCATAAATACTCCACTACAATGTTAATATATTCAAATTAACTTAAAGGAAATGAGCTAGGACTCCAGCGCCACCTTGACATTACTTAAAGTCACATCCATTTCACAGCCTGTTAGGCTATGTTCACACGGCTTAATTGCGGGACGTAATTACGCCCCGCAATTACGCCGTGTGGACGGGGGCGGGGCGGAAGCGGGGGAGTAAGCAGGGGGCCGGCACTTCGCCGGCCCATAGACTATCACTGCTAGCGGCGCGTATACGCCGCTAGAAAGTGACATGTCAATTATCATGTTTATTTCTTTATTTTCGTTAGCCAAGGATCAATAGTATGGGTGCAACGGAAATAAAGAAATAACCAAGAATTTATTGATTTAATTATTTTTTTTCGTTACCCCAATATTATTATTAATTTTATATACACATCGGGACAACTTCTGTATGTTATAATTTGATTTCGGGCATGTACAGTTTTATTTCAGATTGCATTAGAAAACCCATAGGAGCGTCGCTCGCTCTCCCATTGGTCCAAATAACCGCGCCTCTTTTAACTTTGCCAATCACAGAGCTCGCTCGGCATTTCTTTTCCCATAGAACTCTATGAGAAAGTAGCTCGCGCTCTGATTGGCTAAGCTGGACGAGCCCCCGCCGCTTCAACCAATCAGCTCGTTTCTGCCTTTTTTACTGTATTTTGAACTGTCCCGCCTTTGAATATGATTTGTCAATATTTCTCCATAGGTTAGAATGGGCCACTGTCGCTCCTATTCTGATTGGTCAATACTCCTCCATAGGATATAATGGGCTACTGTCGCTCCTATTCTGATTGGCTGGTTTATGCCGACCAATCAGAAGAGCTTCAACAATTTGAATTACTGTATTTCACGGCAATTCTCTCTATTGCAATTCCCTATGTAGCGCCGGTCTCGGCGACAAACGCGTTGTTCGTGGTTTTAACTGATTTATTTTTCGAGAAGGTTTCAGCGCTTTATCTGTTAATGTTTGACACTTAATAAAAATGATTTTTTTATTAATACTCCATGCCGCATGGCGCGGAGCGCCGAGATTTCAGTGCGCCGATCTCTCCATAGACTACAATGGGAGATGTAGATCGCGCTATGATTGGCCAAGTTAGCCAAGTCCCCGCTAGCTCAGCCAATCAGCTCTTTTCTGCATTTTTACTGTATTTTGAACTGTCCCGCCTTTGATTCTGATTGGTCAAAACTTCTCCATAGGATATAATGGGTCTTTGTTGCTCCTATTCTGATTGGTTAAAACTCCTTCATAGGTTAGAATGGGCCACTGTCGCTCCTATTCTGATTGGTCCAAACTTCTCCATAGCATATACTGGGTCTTTGTCGCTCCTATTCTGATTGGCTGCCTTCTGCCGACCAATGAGAAGCGCTTCCACAATTTAAATTACGATATTTCCCGGCAATTCTCTTTCTTGCAATTCCCTATGTAGCGCCGGTCTCGGCGACAAACGCGTTGTTCGGGGTTTTAACTGATTAATTTTTAGAGAAGGTTTCAGCTCTTTATTTGATAATGTTTTACACTTAATCAAAATGATTTTTTTATTAATACTCCATGCCGCACGGCGCTGAGCGCCGAGATTTCAGTGCGCCGATCTCTCCATAGGCTACAATGGGAGAAGTAGCTCGCGCTCTGTTGGCTGGGATAGCCAAGCCCCCACTAGTTCAAACAATCAGCTCGTTTCTGTCTTTTTACTGTATTTTGAACTCTCCCGCCTGTGATTCTGATTTGACAAAAACTTCTCCATATGATATAATGGGCCACTGTCGCTCCTATTCTGATTGGTCAATAGTTCTCCATAGGTTTTAATGGGACACTGTCGCTCCTATTCTGATTGGCTGATTTATGCCGACCAATGAGAAGAGCTTAAACAATTTGAATTACTGTATTTCCCGGCTAGTCTCTATAACCCAATTCCTTATGTTGCGCCGGTCTCGGCGACAAATGCGTTGTTCGGGATTTTATTAATGTATGTTTATAGAAGGTTTCAGCTCTTTTTCAGATAATATTTTACACTTAATAAAAATGATTTTTTTATTCCTACTCCATTCCTCACGGCGCTGAGAGCCTAGATTGCATTGCGCCGATCTCTCCATAGACTACAATGGGACAAGTAGCTCCTATCTGATTGGCTGGGATAGCCAAGCCCCCGCTAGCTCAACCAATCAGCTCTATTCTGCATTTTTACTGTATTTTGAACTGTCCCGCCTTTGAATTTGATTGGTCAATAGTTCTCCATAGGTTTTAATGGTTCTCTGTCGCTCCTCTTCTGATTGGCTGAGCTAGCCAAGCCCCCGCTAGCTTAATCAATCAGCTCTTTTCTGCATTTTTACTGTATTTTGAACTATCCCGCCTTTGATTTTGATTGGTTCAAACTTCTCCATAGGCTATAATGGTCCCTGTCGCTCCTATTCTGATTGGCCCAGATAGCCAAGCCCCCGCTAGCTCAGCCAATCAGCTCTTTTCTGCCTTTTTACTGTGTTTTGAACTGTCCCGCCTTTGATTCTGATTGGTCAATAGTTCTCCATAGGTTTTAATGGTTCACGGTCGCTCCGAGTCTGAGGGGCCGGTTTCTGCCGACCAATGAGAATAGCTTTCAGACTTTGACTGACTGTATGTCCCGGCACTTTCCAATCTCCTAATTCTTGAATTAGGATATTTGGACAATGATTTTTTTTTATGTATTTTTTATTTTTGAGGTTTGCGCGCTTTTTCTGAGAATGTTGAACGCCTTTATAAAGGCGATTTTTGATTCATACTCCGCACCGACATGTGGAATGATTTCTCGCTGTTTTTCAGCCTGTCTCGCATCGGAACAGATTTTCGCCGCAGTCCCGCACAGCGCCTAAGTCCCGCACTGCACCCCACACATTGGCGAGGCGCAGGGAACTTTTCCCCGCATGTACGAGTGCACCTCCTCGGACGGCGAATCTTAGGCGCAGCGCCGCACTGCGCCTCAGTCCCCACTCTGCGCCCCACACACTGGCGAGGCGCGGCTGACTTTACATAGTATGTATGAGCGCGCCCCGGCGCCGACATAAATCAGGCGCAGATTTCGCCGGAAAACTGGCGGAAAAGCGCGCCCCGACCCGGTAAGCTTCATACATGTCGCCCTAAGTGAAAATGTAGGTCATTAGGTTACTAAAGTTCAAACAGTTCTTCTACATCAAGTGAGACCTATAGGGGCCGATTTAGTGTATTACATTAAAGATTCTACCTGTTCAAACTACAACCTCTGTGGATGTTATCATTTGTGAATAGTCTCAAGGTCTTTGCCTGCATTTTATCTAGTGTATACTGTGTATATATATTGAAAAACGGATCCGAAAAACGCATCCAAAAAACGCATGCAAAAAGGATACGTTTTTGGGATGCAGTTTGGATGCAGTTTTCAATACGTTTTTCTTCTAGTGAAAAACGGATCAAAAAACGGATCCAAAATGGCGTGTGAACATACCCTAACATGTCAAAATAAGCCCACAGTTTCTTCCCCATTACCTGGATGAGTACTGCGATTTTTTTTCATATATATAGATATATATATATATACATACACACACATACATATTGCTCCATGGTGCTGGAGGTGGTGTTTGTTATGGATTTTTTCATCATACACAATTTTTTTAGATGACCCCAGAGATAAAAGTGGAGTGTTGCAAGGTTGGTTGGTCTGAGCGGCCATTCCACATTATCATGACGGCCAAGCTGATGTCCAGGGAATTGACTATCCAGCCGCTGTTGAACACCTGCTTCGTAGTTTGGTGGAGCCCCATTCTGTTGGAAATAACAGAGAAAATTGCCATCTTTGGTCAGAATCGATGGGAACACTTTTTTCTGTAGCATTGCCAGGTAGCGCTGAGCATTTAGGGTCTGGTTGATAAAATTAGGTCCGATTACACGGGTGCCCCACACCATACCTTCCACATCACCGAGAACTTTGGTGTCTGCCCTCCAGTTACTTATTTCATCACTTTAGTAAGTCATGTTCTGGGATGCAACAGCGCTGAGTGAAATTGGTGGACTTTCCGGGTGTCAGTTTTTGAAGTCTGTGGCTGTATTCTCTGGACATCAAAATCAACCCTCTCTTTTGTCACTTCCATCTTCTGTTACCTGTAACAAACAACAAAAATTTTGACCTTTCTGTGTTGATAACTTCTGAACCACAAGAGGTATTGGAGATCTGATTCCGGAAATCAATTTCTAAGACCATTTGGCTTCAAGTACCCCTGGGATGAACCACATTCCCATTGGGAAAAACTTGTTGTCCAACATGGTTTTAAGAGGACACCGCTGGCCCAAAGCCAAAAAGATAGGCCCTTCACCCGTTACTTGCGGGGGTATTCAATTATCTTTCCTTTTTCTTCTAAATAAAGCGGGTCCGGGGGACTTTTGACTCTTTAAGAAGCGGGCTTGGTGACCTTCTTTTTTGGAAAACTGTGGCGGGCCTTTTATGGGGTTGGGCACCCCTGAAAAAGGGGATGGTTACAATGTGTTCCCCCCTAATATTTGGATATCAGTTGTAAAAAACCGGGAAAAAAAACCCCTGCAGGGAACGGGCTCAACAACTTCGCACATCCCCCACTCTCCGATTTGACATTATGTTTAACATGACCGTCACATGTCAGGAAGGGTTTATTGGAAAAAACATAGCTTCCCAGTATGATAAAAATATGTTCTGCAATTTTTAAATCTTTACTTACAATACTAGTACAATAAACTGTACTTACATTAATAGTAGAATCAAATATAAGTATTTTGTAATACATCTCATAAGAGTCAAATCCCTTTGTCTTAACTCAAGTAATTCGCCCACCCTTTAAACTACTCATGAACTTTGCACCATTACAAGGCTGACTTTAAGCTGACTGAAAAATCAGGTTAGGTGCTGCCAATAGAAGTCTGTGGAGAGGGGAGGGTGATAAGGAGGGAGTGACTGAAGAAATACAGAGGAAGTTGCAGAGGGAACAACTGCTGAAAAAAGCTGTGTGCTATTTATATAATAATCAGAAATAGTGCTGTTTCTCATGTGCACACACATGACAGCTTATCTGGAAAAGTTGTCTGAAAATTTGTATTCACTTTTTATTTTTGTCATCTCTGGGTTCTGTCTTTTTTCTTGCAGGTATAATAAGCCTTTTAAGCAACATTGTAGTATTAGGAATCTTCGTTAAATACAAGGAACTTCGTACAGCAACTAATGCCATCATCATCAATCTGGCGTTCACAGATATAGGTGTCAGTGGAATTGGTTATCCTATGTCTGCAGCGTCTGATTTACGGGAAGCGGAATTTGGATATGGGGGATTCGGTAAGAAAATATTCTATTACTTTAATGATCTAAAGTTTTTCCCAACCCTTCAAAGTGGTTGGAAAAAGGCTAAGGTTCTGTTTATACTCCCAACAGAGAATTCAGAAATGTCTTGTTGCCCATTTGAACAATTCAGCAATCTTGATATGATTTTTTTAATTTTAAGGAAAATTTAAATTAAATATTCATAGTACACCACACATGATCAGGCTTGCCATTTAAATCCATTCAATAAACAATTTTATCTCTGCTTTGCTCTACTTATGACATTGGCTTGTAGTTAGTACCTCACCAGTTTACTATGCAAATAACATCAGTAATCACTTGTATAGTTCTGTAACTGACCAGTAGAGGCCACTGCTGTACAAGTATGTCTATTAGATTGCCATATTCTGGGCTTTATCACGGTGTTTATGGTAAAAAAAAAGTCTTATGTTTCTATATCCAACAACTTCATAAGGCCTCGTTCACATGGCTTATACTGGGACGGATTGGAGCCGTACTGCGCGCCGTATTTGCGCGCAGTAGGCCCCAATCCGTCCCAGTAACTACGGTATCCACATTTCCCATAGAGAACTATGGATTCGTCCCCGCCGGCGAATCCGCCCGGGGGGAGAAAGTGACATGCACAATTTCGGTGTTACCCGGGGAAATTAAATTTTTTATGGGGCCGGCGACGCGCCCCCCGCCCCGCCCCCCCCTCCCGGGCGGGGCCGGCGAAATTTGGGGGCAAATCCCCCCACAAAAAATTACCCCGGCAATAAGCCGTGTGAACGGGCCCTAAAGGTTCAAATGCAGAATTTCCCCTTATTTGCTTATTTTTCAAAAAGCAATACCTTGGGTGACTTATAAATTTTTGCATGGCCATTTTTGTAATTTGGTGCTGAACACTCTCTAAATGATATAGAGAAGTGTATAATACGAAAATAATGAAAGTTTTTTTGCGCCTTTTTTTGGCGCATAACACTCAAAGTTGTTGCATAGAGTGTTTAAGTGCCAAAACTTGGAACATTCGCAAAAAAACTTTGGCGCACTAAAATGTGTCAGGTGCACTTTGTGCCAAGCTCGGCCATATGCCAGTTTATACCTCTATAGATATAGGGCAAAAAAATGGAAAAAGGCAAATTTTCATAATTTTAAAATTTCTAATTAAAAATGATCCCACATTCCCATCTTCTGCAAAAACAACAAGTTTCCTTTTTAGTTAATAATGGGAACACTAAATCCTTATTAATGTTCACTTTTAGATCTATGCAGGCTTAAACATTTTCTTTGGTATGGCAAGTATTGGACTTCTCACTGTTGTTGCCATCGATCGTTACCTGACAATCTGCCGACCAGACATAGGTAATTCATTTATAGATTTCACTTTGTCTATTTATTTATCAGTCTTGAAAAGCTTCCTTTTGTTTTATTTCTACTTAGGTTTGAGTATATGCATTTAGTTATTAAACTCTATGGGGCGGTTGGAATATATTTTGGTAATTTTCTTTTTGCATAGGCCGGCGTAATCCCCAGGCTGGCAGACCAATGCCCACAAGGGAACAGTGGAAAATCCTGGTGAGCATGGTATTCCTCTAGGCATGGTGGACCTCTGGCAAAGCGGGTCGGGGCGGCATTTGAGACAGGTAATTGAAACTTTTTCCAAATAATAAGCTTTGATTTTAAACCCTGGGGCCGCAAAAAGGAGATTTATTTACTCTGGTGCACACAAACTTTCACGGGCCCAATCTTTGTTCCCGATTCCAGAGAGCAGGGGGTGGGCGGGTACCATGAACGGGCCACTCTTGGAGCGACCTTATCACTAGCAAAATTACTGTTTTTCTTACAGAAAGCAATGTTTTAAAATCCTCAAATACTTGTAGCTTTTTACCGAAAACAAGCTCTTTATTACGACTTTTTTATTCCGCTAGTTATAGAGGGCTAAATATCTAATCGCTTGGAGCCACCAAAGCCAGAGTGGTATTAAACGTTTGGGGCCAATGAAACAACATGGTGAGAAAATCCCTTTAAATGGTTTTTCTTTTTTAAATATAACAAACATAATACAAATTAGACAAGGTTACATTTTCTGATTACAGTCTACAAAAATATTCCCACATGTCACCAAGCCACCTCTGCTCCAGGGAGACTGGAAGATTTTGCTCTACTAAGGTTCAATATAGATCAATATAGAAGTGCAGGAGTATAGCTTTAGAGGGTGTATAAGTAGCAGTTATATCCAGACCCACTGCCACATGAAAAGATAAACGTTTTTTTGTCTTTCAGAATTTTTTATATTTCTGCATAAATTTGACCTAAACTACATCAGATTTTCACAGTCCTAGAAGATGCTTAAGAGAACCAAATCAAACAAAGGAGTCAAAACTATTAGACTTGGTCCTTTATTTTTTTGAGGAAAATTTCCGATTACAAAACCGGGGTGGCAAAAACATGAGAACTTTTAGCATTGGCAGATAATTTAAAGGTAAAATTAAGTTGGTGTTTTCAATCAATGGGATGACAATTAGGTATGAGTGGGTGACCTGTTTATTTTAACTCTTTAAGGACCCAGCCAGTTTTGGCCTCTCTGACACAGCCATATTTTTAAATCAAGTCCTTTATGTGAGAATAACTTTTTGACACTTTAACCTATTTATGTGATCAGAGATTGTTTTCTCAGAGGGATTGACTTTTAAATTTTTAAGAAATTTTGGTCCATACCAAAAAATTTTAAAATTTCTGAAAAAATTGGGAAAAAAATTCATTTTCAAAGTTCAAAAAAATTTTTGTGCGCAACGATAAATTTTTTCACCACAAAAAAAGTTTATAAAAATACATTACCCTATGTCCACTATAGGTTTTCATATTTTTTAAATGTCTTTTTATTTTTTTACGACTTTTGGGGGTTAGAAATTTACTTTCATTTCTCACATTTTCACGAAAATTTTCAAATAAATTTTTTTAGGACCAGTCCATTTTTTACGAGGCTTTGAGGGGGTGTATGGGGAATACCCCCATGAATACTATCTAAGAAACAGACCCCCCTTAATTTTTTCAAAAGTGCTTAGGAAGTTTGTTAACCCCCTTTTGATATTTCACGAAATTAAAGCAAAGTGGAGGTGAAATTTCAAAATTTCACTTTTTTTTTCAATTTTTAAATTTTTTAAAACCCTTATTCCCGGAACACGTAGATGTGCCAGGAAATACAACTTTAATTTTGATTCCCAATGCTGTGTTTTCAGAATTTCCCCATGTGGCCCTAGTGGTATTTGGCTCAACCACAATCAAATAAGGGAGACCTACTGGGCTTTGGGTCACATTTTCATTTTGATTTTAATTAGGCGTATTACAGGTTTTGCGGCCCTTTTGGTGCTAAAACTTAATAAAAAACCTCTAAACAGACCCCATATTGGAAACGATACCCCCCCGGAATATTCCAGGGGGGGTATTGAGATATCGGCCCCACAAGTGTTTCACAGATTTTTTTTTTTCATTAGGCTTTGAAAATAAAAATGTATTTTTTTCCAACAAACTGCAATTTTAGCTTTAAAAAGTTTTTATTTTTACAAGGAACGGGAAACAAACCCCCCCAAAAATTTTTTTACATAATTTCTTTTCCCAAATTAGCAATACCCTACAGTGGAGGGAAACGCTTTTTTGGGTGCTGGAAAGGGGGACAAGGGGGGGGGCGTTATTTGGTTTTGGAACGCGATTTTGGTAGGGGCCAGGTCTCATTTACAAAGCCCCCCAAATACCAAAAAAGTTTAAACCCCCAAATCGCCCCATTTTGGATTCAAAACCCCCCCCCATGGATCTCATCTGGGGTTATTTTGCATTTTGGGCCACGGTTTCCATAGTTTTTTTTTTACATTGAGTCAGAAAAAGGGGGGGAAAAAAGGGGAAATTTTGTCCTTTTTTTTTGGGGCTTTAATTTTACACCTTCGCCGAATGTATAAAATTACATCATAAACTTTACTATGGGGGTCGGTACAAAACAATATATAAAATTTTTTATAGCTTTTTTATGTTTTTTTTACTTTTTTCACAAAAAAAATGTGTTTATAAAAAACGCGCTTTATTGTCATAGCTGAGAGATAATTTTTTATTTGTGTAGAAGCGATTATGGCTTGTTTTTTGGGGATAGTTTTATGTTTTTATGGGAAACCCTTAGGGGGTTTATATGACTCTTTGAATCACTTTTTTTTTAAGGGTTTTTTTGTGAAGCATTTTGAACAAAATACAGCAATCCTGGTAGTGTTTTTTATTTTTATTTTTTACAGCAGTTATCGTACGGTATAAATGACAAGCTAGCTTTACTCAATAGGTCGATACGATTACAGGGATATCCAATTTGTTAATTCTTTATGTTTTACTGCTTTTACACAATAAAAACACTTTTATTCAAACAGGAAAACACGTTTTTGCATCTCCATAGTCTGAGAGTCATAACTTTTTTATTTTTTGGTTACGGAGATGAGTAGGGGGTTGTTTCTTGCGAGACAATTTGACGTTTTTATTGGTATCATTTTTGGGGGGAGAAGACTTTTTGATCGCTTTTAAATCCATTTTTTGGAAGGCAGGGTAAAAAAAATACTGCAATCCTAGTAGTGTTTTTTATTTTTATTTTTATTTTTAACAGCGCTCACCGTGCAGTATCCGTGACAAGTTAGTTTTACTCTGTGGGTCGATACGATTACAGCGATACCCAGTTTATATAGTTTTTTTTATGTTGAAGTGCTATAAAAAAAGTGTTTTTATTGTGTAAAACAATATTTATGCATCGCTGTCTTCTGATAGCCATAACTTTTTTATTTTTCCGTATACAGAGCTGTGTAAGGGCTTTTTTTTTGCGGGATGGACCGACGATTTAATTGACACACCTTTGGTGTTGATATGAGCTTTTGATCGCTTTTTATTGCATTTTATGTGCCGCAGTCTGAACAAAAATTCTGTGACTGTTTATTTAGTTTTTTTTTACAGTGTTCATCGTGCGGGTTAATTAACATGACAGATTTATAGGGCAGCTCGTTATGCACGCGGCGATACCAAATATGGGTACGTTATTTATTTTTGATCTTTTTTGGGCCATTGCCATTTGTAAAGGGGAAAAGGGCGATGTACGTGTACGTGTTTTATTTTATTTTTTGTGTTTTACTGTTTTTTCACTTTTTTTTTAACTTTTTCACATTTTTTTTTACTTTTTCACTTTTTATTTTACTTTTCCTCATTGGGAAAATCATTTTTGTACTAGAAATCAATACACAGCTTATTGCTGTGTATTGGTCTCTATGGCAACTGTCAGTCACGATGCCCGGCCATGCCTACAGGGCCACAGACAACCCGGAAGGCATCGTGCATGATCGTGTGGCTGCTAGCGCCGACAGAGACGCAGGAGGAGATCGCTCCTCCTGCGTCTCCCCTAGTTATTGCGACCTATCGAACGCGATAATTAAATAGGTTAAATCTCCCAACGCCCCCCCCCACCCCCCCACCCCCCTGGAGTGATCTCCGGTCGGGGCCGATGCTGCGGGACTGCAGTGATCGTGCGAACTCTGCTTTAGAGTACGCACGATGTCCTGGACGATGTCCTGCATACGTCCAGGTGCGTGAACCCCCAAACGACCTGGACGTATGCATACATCTAAGGTCGTTAAAGGGTTAAAGCCTGATCTCCAAAATACATTGATGGAAGTGTATTTTGCTCATCAAACTGAAAAGGGTTGCAAAACCATCTCTAAAGAGTTTGGACTTCACCAATCCACATTCAGAGAGATTGTGTACAAATGGAGGAAATTTAAGACCAATATTGCTCTCCCTAGGAGTGGTCGACCAACAATGATTACACCAACATCAAGGCATATAATAGTCCGCAAAGTCACAAAGAGACTCAAGATAAAATTTAAGCAACCAAAAACCTTTGTCACATAAGCAAATCATTAGCAAATACTGATGTTCTGGAGTCCACTATCAGAAGGATATTGAACAACAGTGGTAGGCACAGCAGAATTGCAAGAACAAAGTTGCTGTGAACATTGCTGCCCATCTGCATTCTACAGAAGTTCACCGGGACAAGCCAAACATTAGAACAATGTTGTGTAGATGGATGAGACCAAAATAGAACTACCATATATACTCGAGTATTAGCCGAGTTTTTTCAGCACAAAAAATGTGCTGAAAAATCCCTCCTCGGCTTATGCCGAGTCACTGTCGGCGCTCGGGCGCTGCAATGGCCCAGGCGCGGGCGGACACTTCTGCTACATGGACCCCTCAGGAGCGCACTAGCAGAATGCCGAGTGGTCGACAGCGTCCGGGCGCTGCAAGGCCCCCCGGCGCGGGTCAGCGATCTCTTCCTCTGTTGGCCCCTCCTCCTGCTCCGCAGGGACCCCGGGATGCCATAAAACGGGCTTTTAGGCAGGAATCGGGCGCGGGGGAGAAGGTAAGTGTTTGTTTTATTATTTTTTTTTTTTAACTGACCAACCCACCTATCGGGGACCATAACTCCTAATCCCCAAATAGGGGGCCATATACTTGCCTATACCTGCTATCCCCTCCTAGGGGGCCATAAACCCAAGGTCTAAGCCTTGATAGCCGGGTTTAGTGGCGAAAACTTGTCGGCGGGTGATTGACTTTTTTTAAATTGTGATTTCCACCTCTGTCTACAAGGTCACCTGCGCGGGGGTGCCCAAAAGGGGGCCCCTTTTTTGTTCTGGTCCATGAGATTGGGGAGACTCCCCAAAGTGTAGGTTTGGGTCCCTCCTGGAGTAGTATTTTGTATTTAAGGCTCTCCTGTTAAAGGTGGTGCTCCACCAGACTTGATGTAGAAAGGGAGTTGTTCCCTCTTTAGAAAAAAAAGGGGTTTAAATGATGAGGTAGAGATCATTTTTTTAAATAGTGATTAGGGGTTTAAGAGTTTAAAAAATAAAAGTTACGTTTTAGTGTTTAAAAAAAAAAAATAAAGGGTTTTTTAAGTTTGCCTACGGCAAAATGTAAATAAGGTTTGTGATGGACATAAAGAACTGCTTCCACAAAAAAACCATGTAGGAAAACCGGGGGGAGTGAATTATAGGTTTGGGCCATTTTGCTGCATCTGGACCAGGGCGGTTTTTATCAACATTAAGGGGAAAAAGAATTGAATAAAACCAGCATACTCTAAAGAAAATTCAGGGCATCGCATAAGCAAAATCAAGAGAAAAGTATCATTGGCAAGCGACGATCCCAAGCACAGAAACATTCTACAAAGAATAGTTAAGAAAAATTAATTAAGTTGTTTGGAATGTCCAAGTCTTGCCTTAGTTTAAAAGAAATGTTGTGGAAGGACTTTAAGCCAAAAGGTATGGAAAAACCCCCAAATAACAAGCTGAGCTGTTTTTATATGGGTAAACGGAAAAAATTCCTCCCAAACCCAAAATCAAGGGGCATTCACAAATTCCAAAATGTGGTAAGGGCTCATACCAGAAACAAAGCAAAGGTTTTACACATTTTTCCACTACCGATATAGATTTGAATCATTTTCCCCCATTAGCAAGTCTAAAATTTTTGATCATTTTTTATTTTGGTTTTTTTTTATCTCTTTAAGACTTGCATGAAAAACGATTATTTGTAGGTCAATTTTTGCAGAAATATAAAAAATCCCTGCGGTTTCCAAATTTTCAAAGCATCGGTTAAATGCCAGACTCAAAAGCTTTAAGTTACATCATTTCCATGAGCCCAAAATTTGACAGATGCGAGCACTTTCCCCAAAAGGGTTTTTTTAAAAGAAAACTTTTCAGAGAAAATTTTTCCTCGTTGATCAGTGTTGTTCAATAGATTTTTTCCCCTTTGGGGAAGATAACAAGCTGTCACTATAGCCATGATTCTGGGCTTGGATAAAAGGTCTTTGGTCCCCTAATGCCCCATTGTGGGATGGGCAATTACGCCCCCCGATCCAAACTGGAGCCCTGTCTATTTTAAATGGAGGGGGAAAAAATGATAGTAGCAGTACAGTACTTTTATCTCATGCGCAATGCACTGTGGCAGATTCTTTTGTAGTGTAGAATCGTTTGGGTGTGTATAAAACACTTTTTTTTAGTTAAATAAATCTGCTATTTTTCTTTTTTTTAAAATAAAGCAATAGTCTGTTTTATACATAAACAAGCCACTTAATTGAATATTTCCTTTTAAAAAACAATTCTAAAGTGGTTAGTAGCACGTTCCCCTTTAATTACAGTGGGGAAAATAATTTTGATTAAAACCCGTTTATTTTGCAGGTTTTTCCATTTTCAAAGAATGGAGAGGTTGTAATTTTTTAAAAATAGTTACACTTCACAAAAAAATTTTTTATTTATAAAAACTTTTTAACACCCCCCCA
>JAODAL010036314.1:0-41853 GCA_025379985.1 Phyllomedusa bahiana
CATTTAGATCATTTATACTCAGGATTGTATCCAGAACAATGGGCCATCCTCTACGTCTTGAGGAAAGAAGGTTCCTATATAAACATAGAAAGAGATTCTTTACTGTAAGAGCAGTAAGACTGTAGAACTCTCTACCAGAGGAACTTGTAAATTCAAGGGGATTTTTGCCTTCCTCTGTATCAACAGTATGGGACAACAGGCTGAACTGGATGGACGTCTGTTTTTTCTTGACCTTAAAAACTATGAAACTACAGTGGGGAAAATAAGTATTTGATACACTGGCGATTTTGCAAGTTTTCCCAACTACAAAGAATGGAGATGTCTGCAATTTTTATCATAGGTACATTTCAACCGTAAGAGACAAAATCTAAAAAAAAAAAATCACATTGTATGATTTTTAAATAATTAATTTGCATTTTATTGTATGAAATAAATATTTTATCAGCTACCAACCCGCATGTATTCTGATTCTCACAGATCTGTTAGCTTTTCTTTTAGAAGCCCTCCTACTCTGCACTCATTAACTGTATTAATTGCACCTGTTTGAACAAAGAGCTATCTAAGGACACCAGGAACAAAATTATAGACCTGCACAAGGCTGAGATGGGCTACAGGACAACAGGCAAGCGGCTTGGTGAGAAGGCAACAACTGTTGGCAAAATTATAAGAAAATGGAAGAAACACCAGATGACCGTCAATCTTCCTCAGTCTGGTGCTCCATGCAAGATCTCGCCTTGTGGGGTAAGGATGATTAAGAGAAAGGTCAGGAATTAGCCCAGAACTACACAGAAGGACCTGGTCAATGACATGAATAGAACTGGGACTAGAGTCTCAAAGATTACCGTTAGAAACACACTATGCCATCATGGATGAAAATCCTGCAGTGCACGCAAGGTCCCCCTTGTTCATGCCATCACATGTCCAGGCCCATTTGTCGTTCACCAATGACCATCTGGATAATCCAGAGGAGGCATGGGAGAAGATCAGGTGGTCAGATGAGACCAAAATAGAACTTTTGATATCAACTCCACTCGCCGTGTTTGGAGGAAGAAGAATGATGAGTACAACCCCAAGAACACCGTCCCAACCATGAAGAATTCAGGTGGAAACATCCTACTTTGGGGGTGCTTTTCTGCAAAGGGGACAGGACAAATGCACCATACTAAGGGAGGATGGATACAATTGTGTTTTGTGTGATTTTGGTCAACAACCTCTTTACCTCAGTAAGAGCATTGAAGATGGGTCGCAGCTGGGTCTTCCAGCAGGACAATGACCCGAAACACACAGCCAGGGCAATTCAGGAGTGGCTCCTTAAGATGCATTTCAAGGTTCTGGAGTGGCCTAGCCAGTCTCCAGATCTGAACCCAATTGAAAATCATTGGAGGGAACTGAAACTCACTGCCCAGTGACAGCCCTGAAACCTGAAAGATCTGGACAAGATCTCCATGGAGGAGTGGGTCAAAACCTCTGCTGCAGTGTGTGCAATCTTGGAAGGCTTCTTAAGGATAACTAACAGGTCTTTAAGAGCCAGAATTTTTGCTGGTTGGCAGGTCATTGAATACTTATTTCATGCAATAAAATGCAAATGATTTATTTAAAAATAATACAATGTGATTTTCTGGATTTTTTTTAGATTCTGTCTCTCACAGTTGAAGTGTGCCTACGATAAAAATTACAGATCTCTCCATTCTCTCCATTCTTTGTAAGGGGGAAAAATTGCAAAATCGCAAGTGTATCAAATACTTCTTTTCTACCCTGTATGCGCATGCTTAAGATTTCAAAAGTCTTTTTTATGACACAGGTAGAAGCAGTATCTCTATTACATACAAAGAATGGAGTATGAAGTGCATAATACATCTTAGACTTGCAGTGTTTGTGTAACATCATTTAAATTTGTTTGCACAGTCTTTGCAAAATTATCTATTTCTAAATTTAACAACCTCTTTCTTATTTGTAAATATAAAAAATTCAAAATTTGATCAGCACTTCCAAAACGATTCTAAACATAATGGTGCAGGTGCACGCTGACGTGGTCACAAACAATGCAAACAAAAAAACAAATCAGCAGATAGCTAAACAATGACTATATAAATTATTAGAAGGGCATTTTTGCTGCTTTCAATATAGAGTAAAATTGAGGTTCTTAGTACACATTTTGATAGAAACTGTTAGGGCCCATCGTTCAATGTCAAGGTGATCTCAGTTCAAATGAGACTAAATTAAAACATTCCCACCTCGCTTGATGCATTCTCACGCCTCCATACTTTCAGGGCAGGAAGGTCCCAGCTATACTATGTTCTGTGTAAAAACAGCCTGTGTGGGTGCGTGGCGTCCATGACCAAAATGGAGGCAGCCACTCCCTCATGCAGAAAATCTATCAGCATTTTCAAAACAATAAAAAAAAGTGCAGGTGCAGGCTGATGTGGCCACAGGGAATGCAAACTGCCTCCATTTTGGTTGTGCATTCTACCAGTTTTGACCACAAATGTGTGCTAAGTACCTCAGACATATTCATTGACTGTCTCTTAGCATTTGTAGAGTGCTGCTGGTACATTATTATTTTTTTCCGCAAGTATGCTTTCTTCTGGGCTGATATATGGGTCATACTGAGAATGTAAGTGACAACCACATCTTCTTAGAATGTAAATAAAGGCAAAGACCTTAAAGGAGTGTTCCATGACCTAAGAATGCTTGTTTTTATATCAGAGAATGAATAAAAATAGAAGAGAAGACTCCTACTTACTTCCTGGATGCTCCTGTTCACTCCCGGCTACCGGTGCGTTCATCGAGGATGTAAGCATAGTTACATAGTTTGTAAGGCCGACAAAAGACATATGTCCATCCAGTTCAGCCTATTTTGCTAAAGTGTTGATCCAGAGAAGGCAAAACCCCCCATGAGATAGAAGCCAATTATCCTCATTTTAGGGAAAAAATTCCTTACCGACTTCAATTTGGGAATCAGAATAAATCCCTGGATCAACAACCCTTCTCCAGAATCCTAGTCACTATAACTAGTTATATTATTACACTCTAGAAATGCATCCAGACCCTTTCTGAACTCTGTTATTGAATTCACCACAACAAGTTCCTCTGGCAGAGAGTTCCACAGTCTCACTGCTCTAACAGTAAAGAATCCCTTCCTATGTGTATGTAGAAACTTTCTTTCCTCAAGATGTAGAGGATGCCCCTTTGTTCTTGATAAAGTCCTGGGTATGAATAAATCTTGAGAGAGATTTCTATATTGACCTTTAATATATTTAAACATATTTATTATGTCCCCCCGAAGCCGTCTTTTCTCTAAACTAAATAAACCTAATCTTGCTAATCTTTCTGGGTATTGCAGTCCACCCAGTAGTAAACATTCATCACTAACATGACAGGTGCAGCCAATCACAGGCCACAACGTCACATGCACTTGGCCTCTGTGGCTGTAATTTGCTGCAATTGTAATGTGAATGAAGACCGTTCAGTGCTAAAGCCAGAATGAATGGACAGGCAGCCAGGAGTGAGTGGGAGCGCCTTATTGTCTATTTTTAATCACAGTCAAATGAGCATTCTTAGATCTTGGAACATCCCTTTTAACCCCTTCCTGCCGCAGTCTATTTTTTGGGGGGCATTTTCGTTTTCTCTCCCCACCTTCTCAAAAGCATAACTTTTTATTTTTCCATCTACATAGACATATGAGGGATTTTATTTTGCAGGACAAAAAGTACTTTTTAATGGTGTCATTCACCCTACTACAGAATATACTTGGAGATCGCAAAAAAATTCTAAATACAATATGTTAAAAATGTACTTGCCCTATGTTTGCGGAAGTTTTGTTTTTATGGCATTCAATCTTCAGTATAAATGATGTGTTATCTGTATTCTACAGTTTGATACAAATCCATCAATAGCAAACAGGTAAG
The DNA here is from genome assembly GCA_025379985.1 of Phyllomedusa bahiana. NCBI lineage: Eukaryota > Metazoa > Chordata > Amphibia > Anura > Hylidae > Phyllomedusa > Phyllomedusa bahiana. Next base: position 3,909 of record JAODAL010036314.1, read on the forward strand.
GTTTTTGTTATTCCAAACATTTTCTATTTTTTAAATTTGAGCAGCACTGCCATTTTCCGTGACCAATAAAATTTTTCTACTAACACCTACAGACTTGAGTGAGTGTGCATTTTTTATGGGCTGAAGTGTACTTTTTATTGGTACCAGTTTGGAATACATTTTTGATCACTTTTATTTAAATTTTTAGAGGACATGAAATTACCAAAAAAAACACACATTTTTTTTTCTACAGTGTTCAGCCTGGGGGCAGGAAGTCGGAAAATGAAAAACATGGCAGAGATGGAAGCATTCACCAGGCTTCCAGCAGCCATGTTAACCAATCAGGACCACATGATCTCATCATAGAGGCCCAGATCGTAGTGAGGAACGGTGCACAGCACCATTTCTCATTTATTTAGATGCCCTGACCATGTTTGTGGCAGCATTTAAAGGGTTAAACAGCACGGAATGGAGCCGGCTCCATCCCGTATTATTACTGGTGGTTTTCAGCTGCATTTAGCAACTCGCAACCGACAGCTGTGAAGTGGGATTGCACCGCAATCCAGCTACAAAGCCCCTTACCGAAGCTATGACTCCAGTACATCAAATGTTGGTAAGGGGTTAAAAAAGTGTAGTGAATAATAGGGTGTGAGACTGTACACTGTACACTGTATATAATTTTCTGTACTGTGTTTTTGAAAACTTAATGAATTGTTCTATATGAGACCTGCTCCCCATGTCTTGGCAGCTTCATATCCAATTAGTTCCCTTACAAAAAGTGAACTTCCCTCCCCTCTCTATGTTGGTGACATGCTGTCTGTCTACCTCTGTTTAATAGCCCTTTTTCATCCCTGTATCATTCTTTATGAATGAAGGGGCTGGAGGAGCTAAATGACAGAGGTAGACAGCCAGTCCCCTTATGTCACATCACCAACACTGAGAGGGGAAGAAAGCTTCCTTCCTGTGGTAGGACCAATCAGAGTTCCTGCCTCTCTGCAAATAACTCTCTGCAAGCATCCCTTGTTCTGCTTTATAGTCTTAGCATTGCAGACCACCAGCTTTATCATTTACTGCCCCAAAAACCATGTTTATACTCTGCTACCATCATATCACTTCACCTGTAGTGTGCCCACTACAATTCCATTCTTATCCCTGGTCCCTAAACTTGATCTATATGACTAAGGTCACCAAGTGACAAAACGTCACATCAATTCATGATCACCAGACCTTCCGGGATCCTTTACCAACAATAACCAATATTTGAAGTGTTTGGACTGTATATTTGTTCACACTGTAAAATAGCATTCACTTGAAATGTGAAACTGGTGTCTGCTGGAGATCTTTCATTATTAGAATATTTATTGCTTCAATAAAAAAGTTATTCGCTTAACAAAAACTGGCATTTGTTATTTATGCCAGCAGGACGTAGCTAAAAATTAGAGTTCGAATCATCGCAAAGGAAAAATCTGAGACTGGAGAGCTAGGTCTTACATGCAAATTAAAAACATGTAATTTCTATCCTTTATTCGTTTTTCCTATTTGCCATAAAGATTTGCATTCTTTTATTTCTCTATGAATAGGATGATCATGGTCATTAAAGCTGACCTTCTGCACCTATTGTTAGATCCACAAAAGCTTCATATTAAATTTGCATAAAAATATAGCTTGCATATCCTGCATGCAGATGACACCTTAGCAGTCATTTCTAATAAAACAGAGAACATTTGTGTCGTGCAAAATTATGTTTTTATCTAAATAAAATCTTAAAACATTATTAGAAGTCACACTGTTTTGTTATAGGTTTTATTACAGGTCTACTATATGTGAGAATAATTCTTCAATGCTGATAGCCCTTATACTTGACGTTGCAGCACTGTGTTGAGGAGACGTTCAAAAAGTGGTATCCTAGACTAAGTTTATGTTCTAACTGGAAATAAGGGCCATTTTGCTATGATATGTGGTGCTTATTGTGATTTCTTCAACAATTCAAAGGGCTATTCCCATCTTATAGCCTAGTATTTTACTATAGCGCTATGTCATAACCTTATGAGTTCCAACCGCTGGAATCCCTGTGGAATAAGAAAACAAAAGAGCTGGGTTTTCCTTGGCTCCTTCTTTGCACAGCAGTGCTCCTGGCCCCCATTGTGGTAGCTCCTTCGTTCTAAGAATTGGTGAAGACCCAAACCTGACAATAGGTTCCAATCATGGGAATAACCTTTGCCACCCAATTGAGCAAAGTAATATGGTTGCTTTATAAAAATGAAGATAGCATGTCCTATTTAGTATAACCACAGAATATCCAAAAACATTGCTATGGATGATTATGACTCAAACTTATTTTTACTGAGGGCTCCATCATGATCATGGTTGCCTTCATAGGCATGTTTGTAATCGTAAGACTTTATAACTACTCCTTAAGGGGCTTCTACAGGTCATTGTATTACCATATTTTAAGAATATCTGCTATTTGCTGCCCAGATCATATAAAAAAAAGCTTATGCTCACCTTTCTTCTCACTTGTGTTCCACTGTTGCCTCTGTCCGCCATCTCTGCCAGTCCTTTATTTACTTCCAGCTCTAAGCTACTAAGTGAGGTGGAAGCACCAAACAGGTTTCAGAATGATATTGAGTTTTCACTCGTATCATTTCCTTTACTGTAGGGTATTGGAAGTTTCCAATGAAGTGCAATGACTAATCTAGTGGCAATTATAACATGATGTAATACTGTTTGAAAAGAAGATGGAAAATTATCAAGAAAGATGTCTAATACATCCGTTTCCGGTGATAGTTTTATTGGGATGCGAAAGATCTTTACTCAGAGGTCTTTAACTTCTTCCCATAGCGACTTAGAGATTGGGCAGCTCCACCACATGTGTAGAAGTGAACTTACTGCTCCACACATTCTGAAACAATGTTTTGGGTATCCCAGAGGCACATGGGCTATATGGTTTGGAGTAAGGTGCCACCTCAAGTGGAATTTCTGTGCGCATAACACATATGGAAAATTTAGAAGACAACAGTGAGACTTTTATCCACTCCACATAAGGAAATCTCTTTCCCATTGCTTTCTTCCATTTAGTATCTATCATAGATAATGTAGAATAAGCTGCGGATAAACCTTTTTCATATCCCTTTTTTGCCAAAGATAATTATGATATGGTGACAAAGGAGAAGGGGAAACTGGCATTTTGGTACCCTAGGCAAGTACGGCCAATGGGGCCCCCCCTCCTTCCCAAAAAATGGTGCCATCCTCCCAAAAAAGACGCCCCCTGCACCAGTTCCTCTCCACCTGCAACAGTTCCTCTCTCCACTCTGCAACAGTTCCTCTATCCCCTGCACCATTTCTTCTCTCCCATGCTCCAGTTACTCTCTCCCCTGCACCAGTTACTCTCTTCCCTGCACCAGTTCCTCTCCCCCCTGCACCAGTTCCTCTCTCCCCTGCACCAGTTCCTCTCTCCCCTGCACCAGCCTCTCTCCCCTGCACCAGCCCGTCTCTCCTGCACCAGTTCCTCTCTCTCTTGCACCAGATCATCTCTCCGATGCACCAATTCTTCTCCCCTCCACCAGTTTCTCTCCCCCCTGCACCAGATCCTCTCTCCCCTGCACCAGTTCCTCTCCCCTCTGCACCAGTTCCTCTCTTCCCTGCACCAGTTCTTCTCTACCCTCTGCACTAATTCCTCACTCACCAGTCAAGACAGCTGCACATCATCTTACTTCATCATCATCTTACTTCCTCACTCAGTGCTAAGGAGAGAGAGCCGGAGCTCCACCCACTCTCCCCAGCACACACTGTTCTGGCAGCTTCCTGTCATGTGACAAGAAACTGTCAGACCAGTGCAGTTGGTGAGGTGAGGAGACTGTACAATCTCCCCTGCGCACAACACACTGCTGCCCCTGCTCCCTCCCTGCCCCCCCTCCTCTCCCCATCGTTGGCACCGGAGGGGAGGGAGGGAGAGGGGGTGCGAAGGTAAACTCCTGCCCTTCCTGCTCTGTGAAGGTGGCAGCTGCTATATATGGAGCCGGCTCAGCTCCTGAGCTGGCTCCATACCTGCACCCACTACTGATAGTTTGCCTATCTCTGCCTACCCATCGTCCCGGCCCTGGTCTAACCTGAAGATATAAGTAGAAATTATTATGGGGATCTCATAGTTATCTCTGAGGTTTGTAAAGGTAAAAAAAGTTTTAATTTTCAGTAAGCCCCCAATTATTGCTTTTTTTTTAATCCAAGGACAGAGATTTGGGGAAGATTTGTAAAGGGGGGTAGAGGGCACAAAGATTTATCAATGAACTCTCTTTGCAAAGGGGTTTAATTTTTTTAACCCATATTTTACCACATTAAAGAGTAACAGATTAATTTGGGGAGTTTAGTTCCAAACAAAGCTGAAATAAAGACATCTTTCAATTTAACCCCTTAAAGATGCAGCCAGTTTTAACCTCCCGACGGAAAACCCATTTTTTAAATTGCATGACACTTTATGTAAAATAACTTTTGATACTTTTACATCCAGTGATTCATGATTGTTTTTCGTGACACATTGTTTTTTTGTTATAAAAATTTGGGGTCAATCCTTTGTTTATTTGTGGAAAATATAAAAATATTGTGAAAAGTTCACAAATTTCTGCATGCAAGATAGTTATTCCAAACAAAATAGTTTATATATATCATTCCCATATTTTTCTTTTTTTTTTTATAAAATTGGGCTTAAAAAATTTATAGCTTTTTTAAATTTTTAAAGAGAAGAAACATTGAACTTTTAAAGACCTGTACATTCTGACGTGATTTTGAAAGGGCCCGTTTTAATACCCAAAATGACTCCACTAAAAAACCACAACGTCAAATATTAAAACAAATTTGGGGATTTTATTAACCCAAGGGGTTTTTTCACAGAAATTTAAGCAAAGGCAGATAAAATTTAAAAAAAATCTCATTTTTTTAAAATTTTTAAAATTTTTTTATCCTTATTCCGGGAAAAATAAGGGAAGGGGAGAAATGAAATTAATATTGTTTTCCCCAAAATTGTGCGTTTTAAGTTGCCCTAGTCGCAGAAGCTCGGGGACTTTTGGGTCCATTGTGTTATTTTTTTCTTTGGGCCCCCCTTTTCAGGTTTTAGGCATCTTAAGGTGCAAAAAATTAAATAAACCCCTAAAAAAGACCCCTTTTGGAAAATCCCCCCTTAAGTAATATACCAGGGTATAGGGGTATATTGACCCCAAGGCTTTAAAAATTTTTTTTAGCATTAAGCTGTGAAAAGGAATTTTTTTTCCAACAATCTGCAATTTTAACTTAAAATGTTTCATTTTTAAAATACCCTTTATGTGAGTGTAAACTGCTGTTTGGGTGCATGGCACGGCGAAACAAGGGGGGGGGGAGTGCTATTTGGTTTTGGAACCAGATTTTGGTGGGTGCCATGTTGCATTTGCAAAGCACCAAAATAGGTGAAATGTTAAAGAAGTCACCACATTTCAACACCCCTCTTGGATCTCATCTAGTGGTGCATAGTGCATTTTGGGCGCACAGGTGTTCCACAGTTTTTGTGAGCATTGGGCCTCGAAAAAAAGAAAAAAACACTTGCAATTCTTTTTTGGGTTTCATTTTTACAGCGTTTGCCATGCGGCAAGTGACAGGATAACTTTATTATGCGGGTCAATACAATTACAATAATCATTTTATATAGTTTTAAATATTTTACACAATATAAATAGGTTTATAAAAAATTGTGTTTTTATGTTGTCATAGTCTGATAGTAAAAACTTTTTTTATTTTTCTGTGTACGGAGCTGATTATGGGCTTCTTTTTTGCATGATGAGTTCGTGTTTTTATTAATACCATTATGGGGTTCATATAATGCTTTGTCTTTTTTTTATTAAGTATTTGGAATCATTTTAAAAAAATTTAAAACAATTTTGCCCGGGTCGGAGTAGTGGATCCCTGGACTGCCGCAACCGAGGGTAAGCCACGCCGGGGAGCGGACTCTAAGTAGGTCCTTTTTTTTTCCCCCAGCCCCCCGCAAAGCAGGATGGCTTGCCGGGGGGATTACCCGGGCGCTACCCCTGACTTGATTGTTGCGGGGAAGCCGAGGGGTTGCGTGGAACAAAATCGTCAGGGGCTCGTAGTCGGGGGCGGCAGAAGGTCAGGACAATGGCATGGTTCGAGGTCTGGAAGCAGGGGTCGGGCAGGCGGCAAAAATTGTGGTCGAGGGAAGGAAGCAACATTCGGGACACGGTAAAAGAAAGCTTTTGGGGTGCTTTTTCTATAGGCTGATGACACTAAAGATCCACTAGGGTAGCCCGGAAGAGGTAGGGGTTAAATAGGGGCGTGACCCCAAAACCCCTTACCGGGGCAGGCCCTTTTAAATTTAACACTGCAGGTGCGCACCCAGGGGCGGGGCCACCGCGCCGGGGACAGAGCCTGCACCAGGGATGCGGTGGGTAAGATGCTCCCCAAGGGGCAGGGGGAAAGAGCGCACCTGCGCCCCGACTGGGACTCCCGCCCTGGGTGAGGGGGGGAGCGCTGCGACCCGGGACGAGGATCGAGGGGCATGAACATACCCCCCCTTTGACCATCCCCTTTTTGGGGCTAAGGGACTTTTGGGGTGGTTACGGGCTAGAAGTTTCCCATGGCTCCCCAAACCTCTCTTCGGGGCCCAAACCCCTTTTAACAAAGAAAATATCGTTTCCCTTAGTTCTCCCATACCCAAGATCCTTTGACCCCAAAAGGGCGTTAGGGCACGGCCCGATGGGGCGGGGGTTCTTCCGAGAGAAACGGTTCGAACCCGGGTTTGAGAAGGGAAACTGAAAAGGGAAATTTTGGGAAAGGCTGGAAGGTGGGAGCCCGATTTATAGGCACCGGGGGGTTTTGGTTTTTGCACTTCAAATGACCCCGAGCGGGGCCCCCCCAATTTTTCTTGGAATTTTAAGGGGACTATCTGGCCGGGCAACCAACCTTATCCCCGGGGGAAAAAAATGGGGGGGAATCCCACCTTTTCTGCCTCATCTTAGTGCGTGCAGAAAGCCAAGCAGGATGGCAGTCGGGGGGCCAAAAAACTTTTTTATCCCGGACAACTATCACTGCTGGGACTCAGCAGGGTGCTACCGGGGGAGGTGGGCGAAGTGCCTACCAACACAATGTAAAGGGGGAGGCAATGGGCTCAGAATTAGGGGGTTGTGGGGAGAGGGGAGGCCTGGGGAAGGGACAAAGGTATTTTTTAAAAGGGTTCGTAAACCCCCCAGATACGTGGTTACCCAAAAAAGGGGGGGGGTGGTTTTGAAGTCCTGGCCCCGTGTGACCAGGGGCAAGTGGGGATGGGGAGGAAGCAGAAATCCCGCTTTTTGCGAGGTGTCTATTTCGGGGACAGGGGATGCAGGGCTCACAAACTACTTGACATTCTGGCGGGTCGGCCCCCAAAGATCCCGGGGGACAAGAAGTAATCTTATGGTCACAGGGTCCCGCCAAAAAAAGAACAATGTCCCCACTTCAAATTTTCTTTGGACGTGGGACCCCCCGTATGTTCTCCCCGGGGGACTTTCCGAAGGTAACAGGGGCGCGGAATTTTTGGCGCTCAGGGGGTATAATTTTTTCTGGGGCCACTTCTTCGCCAAACATAAGCAGACGCGGAGGGAACTGCCTTGACTTTTTTTCCGGGGTGGGGTGGATTGGAAATTAAATCTGGAAAAGAATAGAGACCACTCCCCGGCGGGATTGGGTTTTTTGGCAGGGGGTGGGATTTGAAGGGGTTTTTAGGTTGAATAGATACAGATGGGAGGCCTGGCACCTTCCAGAGATACCGCCTTCTTCTGTGCAGCTTTAATGCCGTAGCTCCCTTCCCAAAATGGATAGTTCCCTCTCGCGGGGGAAGTCTTGGATGAAAACCCCCAAGTGACGTTTTGGTCGGCCCTTTTGCGTGGATGCTCACCCCCAAAAGAGGGGGCGTCCACCTTATGAAAAAGGTTATCAGGATTGGGCGCGCCCGGGTTTAAACAGAGGCAAAAGGTTTTTTACCTTAGGAATGCCACCCCCAGTTCGGGTGGCCAACTTCTAGGGGTTTGGGGTTCTTCTTAGTGAGAACCCCAATCGGGGGGCCCCGCCTGGAGAAGTCGGAAAAACGCCGTAGTATTCAAAAGCCTAAAGAAACTTTTATGGCCCAAGGGCCACGGGGGGCCATTTCAGAACGGCGATAGTTTCGCTGGGTCCTCCCTAACCTTTGTCAGAATATTAGCCCTAAATGGTAGACACTAGTGTGAGCGATTTTTTGACAAGTTTTAAATCGGCAAAGGTTTTTTTAATGGGATCAAAATTTTTCCAGATCAGGGCGAAAATTTAAGGTTAAAATTTTTGAAACATCTTTTAAATCGCATTTTTTTTTCGGCCCCTTCCTGTAATTTTGGCAGCCAGCAAATAAATTTTTACAGAAAAAGAGCAGGGTGAGTTTGTGTGTGCGACGTCAGACGGGATGGAAATGGTTGCATTGGGCTGGAAAAATCACATGACCTCTTTTACATAAAACACTTTTCCCCCTGTTTCACCCCTCATTTCTCTAGCGCCATGGGGATAAAAACCTGCGTTTGCCTTGGCCAAACAGCTCAGCAAAGTCTATTTCGCACAGAAAAACCTCAAACTATTACTGTGACCCTTTCCCAAATTTAGTTAGAAAAAAGGTTTTAAAACTTTTTTATGAAAAGTTAGCTAGGAATTTTAAAGCAAAACTACCACTTTTAAATTTCCCGGGCCGGTGGGAGCGGGGGGGGGGGGGGCCCGGGGGCAAACCCACAGACAAGCCTACTATAAAGAACACGGGTAATTTTCCCCAAAGGGACTTAGGGGAAAGACATTGTAGGGGAATATTTTTTATTATTAAATTTGCTATTGAAATATTTCCTGGATATTGGGCAGCCTGAACAAAATTTTTGGGATAAACATTTTTCTAGTAACGCAGGTCTCTTTGTTAGCTGAAAAAACCCCCCACTTTTATTATCAGTATCATTTTCAGATAGGTTTTCAATTTTTAACCCCTTACACCTGGACGTTGATAAATCCACCTTGCACTTAAATTAAAAAACCCGCAATCTTGTAGTCAGCACAAAGGGTTTTTTGTTGCCAAAAATACCGGATCGAAAGAAAAAATCACAGTTACGTTTTTTTTTCTTTTGCGCACCCCCCGCACTGTTTATTGACCCCAGCATCTACAAAAACTTTAAAAAGCAAATTATTTTTCACCCCCAGGTGAACTGAAAGGTGCAAAAAATACCGGGTTTATTAAAACAAAAAAATAACGTTTTCGTGTTTTTTTTTACTTTTTCGCACCCAGACTGTTCATTTTAAAGCATCATCTACTAAATCTTAAAAAGCAATTTTTTATTCACCACAGGGAATTTAAAGGTGCAAAAAAAACCGTTTATTTATATCAAAAAATAACAGGACGTGTTTTTTTTACTTTTTTTCGCACCCAGGGACTGTTCATTGACCAAACATCAACCCTAAATCTTAAAACAACAATTCATATTCACCCAGGTTTAATTGAAAGGTGCAAAAAATTTCCGTTTTTTATATCAAAAAAATTTAAAATTTTTCGTGTTTTTTTTGACTTTTTCGCCCCCCAGCACTTTCATTGACGCAGCATCTACGTAAAACTTAAAACAGCCCAAATTTTATTCCCACAGGGGAATTGAAAGGTGCAAAAAAAAAAACCGTTTTTTTATACCCAAAAAAAAAACAGATACGTTTTTTTGGACTTTTTTCCCAGTCCAGATTTTTTTGATAGACACCTTGCAGTTAAATTTGAATCCAGCAATTTTGTTTTGGGATTAAGGGATTTGAGAATAGCTTGATTGCCGTCTTTTAAAAAGAGACTTTCCAAAACTTTTCCCATACCTTCTCAAATTTTTTATATTTCTGAACATGGAGCGAAATGCAGGTGGTAAGCGAGCAAAGAGGGGGGTACACATGGAGGTAGAGAGAAGGTGCTCCTTCCAGTGCTGGCGCAACACGCATGCCAGCGGATCGTCATTTTGCAGGACCGTCAGGCCTGTCATTGCTGGGTCAGGGCCCTGTGAATCTAAGTAACGAACATCGTCGCCAATCGTCCTTCAGTGGTAATATGGGAACCTGCATCTAGCAGTCTTACCTCCTCCCTCCTCGCAGCACGGCCACAAAGGGCGTCATCAGCAAACATCAGCATCTGTCCAACATGAAGCAGCCCAAATGTCAACCGTGTACCCACCACTGTGGAAATCCTTTTCTGAAGACCCTTTGATGACAAAAAGCGGTTGGGGTCAGAAGGCATGTTAAAAGATCAAAAGCCAAAAAGGATGATTTTTCTCTCTCTGACGCCCAGTTTACTGATGCCATCAAGGAGGTGAAGGAAGCCGGTCAATCGGCAAAAATCCCGGGCGGTCGGCAACGCCTTGCAGTTTCCCCTTGCTTGTAGCCCGCAGCTTCGGATGCAGAAAGTCAGGAAAACTGCCCAAAGTACCTGGGGTTTGATGATGATGATAAGACGACTTTGCGGATCCACCCCGGGTTTTTTCCAGCAAAATTTTGTTTTGCGAGCCTTTCATCAGGGGAACGGGGAGGAAGACGATGGGGTAGTGTCAATACGGGTCCCCGCCAAAAAAGGGAGAGGGGGGTCGCAGAAGTCCGCTGATATGATTCCGCCACCCCACGGTCAGCCAAACCCCGTCCCGCTTATCGCCGAAAAAAAGGGGTCCAGGCCCCTCCAAGCCGGGGCCTTTCCTTTAGCAAGCCCCTAAATTCCCCCAGCGATGTCATATGCCCCCTTTTGCCGAAAACCCCATAATAGAGGCAAGAACCTTAAGGGGTTTAAACCCCACCACCAACATGCTACCCACACCCGCAAAAGCAGGGAGTTGAAATGGAGGCAACACTTGGCCAAAAAAGGCCAGACCACCCCCGGGCCTCCAACCACGGTCACACCCCTCTGTTTTCCCGCCTCCTCCTCCCCCCCGCCACCACCAAGCGTTCCCACTGCCCCTGTCTCTCAGAGCCCATGACGGGGATCACCTCCGTTTCACCCCTCCACCCCCCCGCCCAAAGTACCCCCAGCACCACCAGAGCCCCCATCCTCCCCCTTTTCTCCTTCCGCCAGTTTAAACGACCTGAAACCCCCGTAAAAGCGGGCCATCTAAGCAGCCACCTTCTGTTTTCCGGTTTTGGGGAGCAGAAAAGCATTTTAAAACCCAAACCATCCCAAACCCAAAAAAGCCTAAAGGGCGGCTTCCAGCTTTTGGCCTTGGAAATTTTGCCTTTCCTCTGGTGGACACAGAGGGGGTTCCACCACGTCATGGCCCTGGGTTTGCCCCCAATGCCAAGCCGAGCGGGCTTTTCCCTTTGCCAGAAAAGCCGTCCCGCCCTGGCCAGCCATGGGGTCATCAAAAAATTTTCAAGTGCTTTGCCCTGCATCTGTTTTCCGGAAAAGTCCATCTGCCCCACCGACAAAATGGACCAAAAAAAAGCAGGGCCAAGGCCGCTAAAATCTCTGTGACAGTACGGGGTGAGCTGGGGGTTTCCTCTGGGGGGCCCGGGGCTTGGGCCCTCGCGCCCGCTCTTAAAAACCACGGGGATGGGGGCAGGGCTTTTTCCCCCCAAGGGCCCTCTGTGGCATCACTGCCCCAAGAAAACCGGGCCGTGTTAAAATTTAAATTCTCCCTTTGGAGACCGCCCCCAAAACCCGGGTCAGGAGCTTTTGGACGGTTTCTAAGCAACGGACCGGCGCGGGGCGGGGGGACAAAAAACCTTGTCCAGGGAAGGGGGGTGTGCGATAAGGGGCCAAAATCTGCTGGCCCCCCTTTAAAAGTTTCGGTAGGCTGGACACATCCCTTTCCCTGGCACATTCATGAACCTTGTCGCCGGGAAATTTCTAAAGGGGCTCCCCGGGGTTTTGGACTGACTCCCTGAAAAAGGGCTCGGGGTCTGATTTTTCACTTCCGCCTTTTCGCACCCTATTTTCGCCCTTTGCCTGGCTTTTTTCAGGGGTCGCTGGGCCCCCCGCGCCCAAACCGGGGTCATTGTTGACGTGGCAACACGCTGAAATTTCCACCCCCCAACATGCTCCACGTTTTGTGGCAGAAAGCGCAATCCATTAAAACAGAAACGAAGTGACACTTTGGCCTACAAGCAGCGGTAGGGACCTCGGGGTGTTGAACCCCGGGAGAGTGGAGGAAAGGTGAAAGAGCCTGCCCCATCCTTGCCAGTTTTGAAAAAAACCAAACCAAAATGGTCAGTGGGAAAAATGCCCTTGTCACATGAGCATTGGGGTAAATCTTAGTTCTGGAACAAATCTTTTGGACCCTGAAAAAACAGGCCCCCGCCAGCGAGGGAGGAGGAGAGGGACACAGATCCCGGACACGGACCCTTTCTCCCCGTCAAATCCAAAAGGGCCCCCGACATTTTTAAACAATTTCATCGGTCTTAAAAAAAGGCAGGGTTCGGGGTCCAGAGCTAGTGAAAGGGTGGCCATCAGCTCTCGGGGTGCAAAAAACTCAGGCAAGTCGGGGCTGTGTTGAAGCTTTTCCCGGAGGCAGCGGGAGGGGAAGGAGGTATTCCCAAACCCGATGTTACCGACGTCCCTGCCTTGGGAAAAAGATTTGGGCAATTTTAAAAGGGGGAGGAGGAAGATGAGAAGATCAGTTTGCTTGTGCCCCTCGACCCAGAGGGGTTGGGAAAATCAAGGGTCCATCTCTCACATGATTTCTTTGGGAAAGCTCCATTTCCTCCAAAATATCCCCGCATTAAGGCCATCAAAATGAATAACAGTTACTTGGGGGGGGCCACCCTCCGGATCCCCGGTAAAAACAAAAATCAGCACTTTTCCCTTCCCCCCCACCCAAATAGAGAGTAAAAAAGCAGGAAAAGGAGACCTTTCGAAAGATCAACTGGAGACATTGTTTTTCGTCTGGGTTCACGTTCCCCAAAAGTCCCCGGGGGAACAACATCACGACGTGAAAAAGCAGTAAGTGGGCCCAAATAGGGTCGGGAGCCCGCAGGGAAGGTGGGGAGAAGCCTAATGGGTGACCCTTGGGGAAACTTTTTACCACCTACCAAAGCATGCAAAAGCAGGGCAAAACATCCAACACACAGAACAAATTAAGAAACATGGGGCACGCCCATCGCGTCTCAACACGATGTTTTTGCATGTGACCCCGGGCCCCAAAAACTTTTGGGTATCCCCAAAAAGGACGAAAAGGGGCCCCAAGGGGTCGTCACCCATAGAGGGGTTTTTCCTGCCCCGCAGCCCGTCATATCTGAGCCCGGGCCCCCTTTAGCACCGCTGGGGGAGGCATTACAGACAAAAGCACCCGGGTTTCCCACAGATAATGTGGAACGTTTTTACTTTCATCAAGATGAATCAGGGATGGATCTCTGATGATGTTTGGGGCCCCAATTTTCCGAGGTCACCAAATTTGTTGCCCCGTCTACTTCACATTCCTTTTTAAAAAAAATGGTCCCCCTTTTAAAAATTTTTTTTAAAAAAGAACATTCTTAAATGCAAATTTTTTAATTTTCTTTTCCCAAAAGTTCATTTTTTCTGGTTTTTGCTGTGGGGGAGACTGTAAAAGACAGCAAAAATTTTCAATGACAACACCTTTTTTTCCCATTTAAATCACTTTAAACCTAAGAAGTTTTTTGCAAATTTTCAATGGTTTTTGGGGGTCATGTTTTCGGATACAGCAATAATTATGGTCCTTTGGAACAGAAATGTGGCTTCTAAGTGGCTTTTCCCCCTCACAATTTTTAATAGTGGCTGAGAATTTCATATTATAATTTTTTGGGGTCATGTAGCTGTGAGATTCAGCAATAATCATGGTCCTTTGAAAACAGAAATGTGGCTTCCAAGGCATTTCTCCCTCAAAATTTTTTTAACAGTGCTGAGAAGTCATTTTTATAATTTTTTTGGGTCATGCTGCTTTGAAATGCAGCAATACTACAGGTCCTATTATAAAAATTTTTTGTTTCTAACAGACATTTGTTCTTCACAATTGACCAAAGTGGCTCAAGGGTCATGCTTTGAATTTTTGGGGGCATTTTGCTGTGACATGCAGCTATACTACGGGTTCTATTCAAAAAAATTGTTGTTTCTAACAGACATTTTTTCTTCACAATTGACCAAAGTGGCTCAAGGGTCATGCTTGTGAATTTTGGGGGCATTTTGCTGTGACATGCAGCTATACTACAGGTCCTATTCTAAAAATTTTTGTTTCTAACCGACATTTGTTCTTCACAATTGTCAAGAGTGGCTCAAGGGTGATGGTGCTGTCAGAAACAGGAATAGGTAGGACACTGTTAATGGACACATATTGCAAAATGACTTGTTTTTGCAAGATCTTTAACATAGCAAATCAATCCCGAAATTGAGACAACCCATTTAATACAATGAAAAAAAGAGAAACAAAGACAGGTGGGATTCCATCCTATTTTAAAAATGTGTTTTCTAGTATTTAAGTAATTAAAAACGTGCATGTACAAAATAGCTGGTAAAAAAAATCCTCTGAATGTACAAGTGAGGTACAGGAAAACTTGACCAGATGTAGGTTTATTCAGAGGACATGGAGTAATGGAGCACGGACAGAGAACAAAGTACAGAGACCATTTCCTCCACACGTGAGAAAAAATGAGAAAAAAGAATGCCAAGATAAAGGGCACCTGGGTGTAACGGGAGCGTTAAACCCCATATTTCCAAGTGAAGCTAAATTGGTCCACACCATACGGGGGGGCAAGCGCTACCCAGGTATTGACTGTGTACAAGGAAGGCTGGAGTTCCCCAACACTTCCGCTTCCGCACTCGCTTCAGCACAACAGTTTTCGTTGCTGCGTCATCAGGGCATTTTAACCTGCGTGTTAATAGATGACGGACGCCAGCCTGGGCTTTCACCGCACCCACTGTAACTCCGGGCCCTGGGTCATGCTGTGGCCCAGGACAGGTATAGTCAATGTCCATGAAACTAAAATGGTGGTTGAAAGACTCCTTTTCCGGAAACTTTTTAAATGTGGGGTCATGCAGGTTTGGGGCTCATGCTGTGGCCCAGACAGGTATAGTCAATGTCCAGTGAAAACTAAAATGGTGGTTGAAAGACCCCTTTTTTTCCGCACTTTTTAAATGTGGGGTAAAGCGGGTTTTGGGGCTCATGTTGTGGCCCAGGACAGGTATAGTCAATGTCCAGTGAAACTAAAATGGTGGTTAAAAAGACTCCTTTTTCCGGCACTTTTTAATGTGGGGGTCATGCAGGTTGGGGCTCATGCTGTGGCCCAGGACAGGTATAGCAATGTCCTGTGAAACTAAAATGGTGGTTGAAAGACTCCTTTTTCCGGCACTTTTTAATTGTGAGGGTCATACAGGTTTGGGCTCATGCTGTGGCCCAGGACAGTATAGTCAATGTCCAGTGAAACTAAAATGGGTTGAAAAAACTCCTTTTTCCGGGCACTTTTAAATGTGGGGGTCATGCAGGTTTGGGGCTCATGCTGCGTTCCGGGACAGGGAATATTCAATGTCCATTCAAGTAACATGATGGTTCAAATCAACTGCCTTCTGGCACTTTTTAATTTGGGGGTGATGCAGGTTTAAGGGTCAGCTGTGGTACAAGACAGGGATAGTAAATGGTCTGTGACTTTTTTTCTGTGACTTTTATAACCTAAGTGTGTTGCCTAAGATGTACCACGTATCCATTTGACTGTTGTGGATGTTAATTTCAGCTTCTCCAGCCTTGTTTTGGGTGTAATAATGAAGGTGTTGTTGCTCTCCCATAGACTTTAATGGTCATCGCGCATAATCGATGCTCACTATCGAAAAACCTTATCGAAGGGTCGACTATCGACTATCGATCGATCTCGATAGCCAACGCAATTGCTCAACACTAGTAGACACGTCTGGTGAAAGAGACATTTCCCCAGCTTGGCGTACAGGTAATTTGCTCGAAGACGTCTCAACACTTGACGGACATGAAGTTGGTGTGTCTCCAGGTTTGGGGCGAGTATATCAAGATATCGTCCAAGTAGACCACGACCCCAGGTGTAAAGGAGATCCCTGAAAATAATCATTTACGAAGTCCTGGAAGACGGCTGGGCATTGCACAGCCCCAAAAGGGGATACCAAGTATTCAAAGTGTCCATCCCTTGTGTTAAAAGCCGTTTTCCATTCGTCTCCTTTTCGTATACGGACCAGATTGTAGGCCCCCCTCAGATCCAGCTTGGAAAAGATCTTGGCCCCCCGCAGGCGATCAAAGAGTTCCGTGATCAGGGGTAGAGGGTAACGATTCTTTAACCGTGATTTTATTAAGCCCCCGGGTAGTCCAATGCAGGCCGTAAGGACCATTCTTCTTTTCTACGAAGAAAAATCCCGCACCCGCGGAGAGGGGGATTTACGGAAAAACCCCTTCTGGAGGTTTTTCACGGACAAAATTCCGACATGCCTGAGTCTCGGGAATGGAGAGCGGATAGACTCTGCCCCGGGGAGGACTGGTACACTGCAGTAGGTCAATGGGACAGTCGTATGGCCGATGAGGCGGAAGGGTCTCCGCTTTTTTCTCCGAGCAACATGGGCGAACTCTTGTTTTCACCCGGGTGGGGCCGGGCAGCGGCTCGTAGGGCGTAGAACGAGAGCTGGGAAGCACCGGCGAGGTGCCCCCCAAACAACGACCCCAACACTTGGCCCCAGCGGGTTACTTCTCCAGACATCCAATCCAGAGTAGGGGAGTGGAGCCGCAGCCACGGAAGGCCCAGGAGAACTGCTGAAGAAGAGCGCGGCAACATGAAGAAAGTTATCTTCTCCTTATGCAGATCTCCAACATGGAGATTCAGCTGCCGGGTGATATGCTGTACGGTATCACTTAAAAGTTCTCCGCTGACCGAAGAGATGACCAGTGACTTATACAGACGGACCACCGGTAGGTGGTATTGCAACACCGAGGACTGGTGGATAAAATTCCCGCTGAGTCCCGAATCCAGAAAGGCAAGAAACCTGGAACGAGAGTCCAGCCCATTTATGACCTGGACCGGCAGCATGAGACGTGGAGAGGAGCAATTTGCACCTAGGGCCGCCTCTCCCATGGGGCCTAGTGCAGCATTTCCCCGATCTTGGGACGTTTGGGACAATTCCTCTGGAAATGGCCTGAGCCGTCACAGTAGAGGCACAGATTCTCGGATCGTCGTCGGGCTAATTCTTGCTCAGAAAGTTGTACCCGGTCGACCTGCATAGGCTCCTCACTGGGTGTTGGTGAAGATAGCATTAACCTCTGGAACACTGGCCAGGAGTGAAACCGACGTGGTCGGGCTGTCTCACGTTCCTGCCGAACTCCTCTTGCCTTTCAGAATAGCGTATGTCAATGGGGGTTTGGCAGCCGATTAACTCGTAAAGGAAGAGGGGATGTCTCTGCAGCCAATGCATCCTTAACCCTCCCGGGAGAGGCCCTTTTAAAGGGGCACATAAGAGCCCATTCCAGGACAGTTCAGAGGCTAAGGTGCGGAACTGCACCGCAAGTCGCCTACAGACGAGTCCCTTGTGCAGGTTTAAACAAGGGGGTCGGCAGACAAAGCCCGGCGGTTCCTCAAAACACTCCTAAAAATCAGAGAGGAATGTGGCAAGGTTGGCCGTGATCGGTCATCCCTGTCCCAGAGGGGGTACCCAAGCTAGGCTTCCCGGAGAGAAAGCTGAGCACGAACGCCACCGTTCAGTAGGGAATTGGTTGCCCATTAATTCGATATTCAGGGAGCATTGAGTGATAAACCCCCTGCAAGCCTTGGAGTCCCCATCGAACTTGGACGGCATAGACATACGGAGCCTTGGACCAGTGGTCAGTGCAGGAACCGAAGGTGCAGCGGGTGCCACGGGAGCTGGTTGCTGCTGCTGGGCGGCCAGGAACTGCTGCATCATGGCGGAGAGATGGCTGAGTTGCTGGGCTTGCTAGACGATCTGTTGCGACGGGCTGAGCCACATGGTGTTGATTTTCAGCGTCGGGTGGAAGAGGCACCTTGGCGTGATCCATGGCCGGATCTTACTGTCACGGTCGGAGATAGGGGATCCTCTGGACCGCCAAAAGCGATGGCGTAAGCCACGCCAGGGAGCGGAATCTAAGTAGGTCCCGGTTTTCACCAGTGCCCGCCGCAAAGCGGGATGGACTTGCTGTGGCGGAGTCTACCAGTCGCTACCCCTGACGTGACTTGTTTTGCGGAGGCAGCCGAGGTGTAGCATGGAAAAAAAATCGTCAGCAGGCTCGTAGTCGGGGACGGGCAAAGGTCAGGAC
Organism: Phyllomedusa bahiana; assembly: GCA_025379985.1. NCBI lineage: Eukaryota > Metazoa > Chordata > Amphibia > Anura > Hylidae > Phyllomedusa > Phyllomedusa bahiana. The sequence continues at coordinate 22,136 of JAODAL010036314.1, forward strand.
CCCTAGAAGGCGGGGGTCGCGCGCGCCGAGGGACAGAGCCTGCAGCAGGATCGTGGCCGAGAAAGTATGCTCCCGAAGGAGCAGGGGAATGAGCGCACCTGCGCCCCGACATGCAGGACGCTGCGCCGTTCGGATGAGGGGCACGGATGCGCCTGCGACCCGGGACGAGGGTCGCAGGGGCATCCGTGACACCTAGTATTGTTTTTTATTTTTATTTTTTACAGTGGTCACCGTGTGGTATCTTTACTCAGCAGGTCAATACAATTACAGCCATATCCAATGTGTGTTTTTTTTTATATTTTACTGCTTTTAAACAATAATAACACTTATAGAAGCTTGTTTTTTGCAGGATGAGTTGATGTTTTTATTGGTATCATTTTTGTGGGGACAAGGCTTTTTGATCGCTTTTAAATCCATTTTTTTGGAAGGCAGGGCGAAGAAAATACTGCAATCCTAGTTGTGTTTTTTATTTTTAATAGCGCTCACCAAGCAGTAAAAGTTAGTTTTACTCTTTGGGTTGATACGATTATGGCGATAATCAGTTTATAGAGTTTTTTTATGCTGAAGCACTTAAAAAAGTGTTTTTATTATGTACAGCAATATTTATGCATCGCTACCTTCCGTATACAGAGCTGTTTAAGGGCTTTTTTTGCAGGGAGAACAGACATTTTTATGGGTACCACTTTGGCATTTAGATTAGTGTTTGATCACTTTTTATAGCATTTTATTTATGCCGTTCACTGTGCGGATTAATTATCATGAGAGATTTATAGGATAGATTGTTACACACGTGGTAATCTCAAATATGTGTACTTTATTTTTTATTAATTAATCTTTTTTGGGGCGATTGGCGTTTGTAAGGGGAAAAAGGGTGGTGTATGTGTTTTTATTTTATTTTTTGTATTTTACTTTTTTCACTTTTTTGTACCTTTTTATTTCTTTTTTTACTTTTCCCCATAGTGGACTTGTATCAGTGATCTTAAGATCACTTATAAAATAGAGAGCAGTACATAGCAGAACTGACGTATAAACAATAACTGTCAGGAATTCAGGACATAGAGAAAAACAACAGTGTAATGTATAAAATTCATTTGGCAATTTAAAATTATAAAATGGCCTTTAGAATCTATTGAGAAATTTATACATTGAAAGGCTATTTAATCCCTGACACAGCTCGCAACTCCAGTCTAAAGAGAAAATGTACTGTGAAAGATGATAGGGAATTTTTTATGATGCATTCTTTTACAATCTGTCAAAAGAGAATGTGTCAAGAAACACAGATAAAGCGGAACAGAAGAGTCAGGACGAGCCCTAAAGGGAGATTAATAATAGCTTACAACTTCAGTCATTTGATTTTGACCTGTTGCGGTAATGTTTCTCGGACCAGAGAGGAGAAATAATTTCCGGTCTGTTTCTTCCTTTTTTAATAGGTGTCGAGGAAGGGGTGGTAATAAGATCCCATGTTGTCAAAAGTTCTATGGCCATCATTGGAGTGTTACAGATGTAAGTAGAATTTTCCTTTTTTGTTATAATAATAATAATCTTTATTTATATAGCGCCAACAAATTCCGCAGCACTTTACAATGTAAAGAGGGTATAAATTACAGACAAAAGACAGACATTACACATGAAAGCTACTACAGGTGAGACACAAGGTGTGAGGGCCCTGCTCGCAAGAGCTTACAATCTATGAAGGTGCCTGGGGGAGACAACGGGGGAGAAGTGCTAAATTTACAATGGTCCAGCCTTGTTTCATAAATATGGGGTGGTTTACATAAAAATTGGGTGAACCTGCCACCATGACAGTACATCCATATACAAATAAGTGCCTGTGAGTGCTCTAGTATAGTGAGTGACAGAAATGTGTGTGATAGAAGGTGTGGGTTAGCAATTAGGGATTTTGGTAGGCCTGCCTAAGAAGATGTATTTTCAGGACACTCTTAAAACTACGAAGTCTAGGATTTTGCCTGATGGTACGTGGTAGGATCAAAATATGTTGCAGAACTATGTGGATAAAAAAATGATACCGCGAGGACTGCGAATCAAAAAATTTCCTACTAGTACTTTTCCCAAAGAGTTTATGGAGGAGTGGAATCTGATCTTGAGCACCTGCTCGATCCAATTAATGCAATTGTTGATTAAACAGGAGAATATTATGAGAGACGAGATCAACCAACAAATAACAGAGCTCAAGGAAACTTTACGTCCATATTAGACAGAGCAAAAATTTAACAATTTACAAAATAAAATGTCAAAAAATCTACAAAAACTGAGGACACTTTTGATCTAAAAAAACGTAAGTTTGAGCGAGATTTTCTGACTATGATAATGATAAGGTCTATGCATGGCACCAAAGTGTTTTCACCCCCCCGTACAATTTTAAAAATCAACGTTATTCCAAACAATATTTCAGGAACAAAAGAACACTGTTACATTCCCAGGTTTGGATACTTCAGCAGACTCACTTGCAACTTCTATGTCAGAGGATTTATTCAGACACACGCTTTCAGATACATCGAGAGAATACCTGCAACTAGGACAACCAAACAACATTCAAGGTTCCTCTTCAAAAAATGGAATAGAAAGCCAGAAAAAGCACCAAAATCAACGTAAAAAAAGACCCCGCCAACGCAGACTTTAGATAGTCCCGTAATCAATTTATCTATTTAAATTTTGACAGAAAGCACAAGTCTCCGTTTTATCCAAGGGACTGAGTTTTGTTCCCACAAAAAACTTTGATTTATTTACAACTATATTGGACGTCAATAAATTTGCACGTAGTTTGACGTTAAAAAAATCATTTTGTAGATAAGGAATTAGGAAACACAGAACCCATAGTTAATGAGAGCCAGGATGTATTGGAAATGGGCGTAGATCATAATGTGTATTTTTCTTTCCAGGAGATTCGCAATGTGGCTGAGTTACGGAACTTACAGAGTAAGACCACACATACGACCAGTCTTCCATGCCCAGGAAATACAAAGGGGAATAGCAATTTGTACCCTATACATTCTCATCCAGTTGATCTGGACCTTTTCCAGGAAAATGTGGAAAGGGAATTATTGACCCTTCAAAAAAGAGTTAAGCACCATCCACATAAATCTAATCTTTTGAAACAAGAACAAATAGCATTGGTGGAATTACAGAGGAAAAGCAGATTTGTTGGTTTGCCCTGCTGATAAGGGGGGCGCGGTGGTGGTTCTAAGACAGGGCTATAACCGCAAATTAAAATTTACCATTTTACAGGATGTTAACACTTAAACGCCTACTTCCTTCAGACCCACCCAAACCCGTTCAAAGGGGAAAAATTTAAAAAGTTTATTTTATTTAGGGCATTTCTATGGGGGGCCCTTCTTTCTTTACTTGGGAAAAAAACGGGATGTGGAGCATCCTATTTGCCCAATTTTTTACTCATCCCCCAAAACCAAAAAAAATTGCTTTTCCACCCATGCCCCTAAAGTGGCAGGCATTGGAAACCTTGGGGGAATCCTTTGGGGGCTTGGGTTTATACAAACCACAACCTCTTGTGATTTTCCCTTTCCCGGGTTTTTTAGGGGCTCAAAAAATCCCCGGGTTTTTTTTTAAGTCCCCAGAAATTTCCGTTTGGGGGAACACTTGCTTTTTGGTTTTTCCGGGGACCCCCTACAAGGGACCCTTTCTAAAACCAAATTTATCTGGGCCCTCGTTTTTTTGGGAAATCCCCTAAAAAAAATTTTAGTCCCCAAAAATAGTGAATTAAACCAGTTTTTTCATCATGGCAAATGGGTTTCCTATTAAGGCATAATTTTCTTTTTGGTTTGACCAAAAATTTTTTACCTACAGTGGGCAGGGGTCATCTATGGGGGCCAAGTTCTCTCCCCCTCTTTGCAAAACATTTTTAGTCGGCTTGGGGGGGAAAATTTTTTCCTTTCTTCCGGGTAAACCGTGTTCCCCCCCCCACATCAGGGGGTATGGCTTTTTTTAGACACCCCGCCCTGGTTTTGGGGGGGGGCCGGGAAACGGGGGGCGGCCCTATTTTACGTTTCATTAAAAGCCAACGGCCCTGAACTTTCAGTTTTACGTCGAATGGCACCCTTTTGTCAATTAACCCTTTTTGGGGTTTTCCCCCCCCTGTTGGTGGTGAACAAGGGAAGATTGAAGTATTACCAAATCTTAAAACCACCATAGGAATTCCCAATTTTTTTTGCAACTAAGTCGATCAAAACCCCCCCGCATGTAATTAAAAAAAACTTCCCCAAAAGGGGAGCCCAAAGAAAAGGAAAAAAACAAAGTTCCAATTTCAGATAAATAAAAATAAAAAAAGAAAAAGAAACGTGTTGGGTAGATTCATCTCAAAAGGTATCCACAGTGGAGTTTAAAACAGAGACCCCAAAGAAAAGTTGCGTCTCCCGTCTTTGGATAAACTTTTATTTAAAAGGAAAAAAGTAAAAACAAACATCTAACCAGGGCATTTTTTCCACTAAATAAAGTCAGCAATTTAAAGAAATTGTCCCCTATTATTCAAAAGGGAAATTACCCACCTGTTGGCACAAAAACAATTTGAGGATATACCCAATAGGGATTATTTTAAAATTTTTTTCCAAAAAGGGGGGACTACTTTAGGTGCGAATATCCTCCCCCGAGGTTTTTTATCAATCCCGAACAGGCCCCGAAAGGACCTGGCCCGGGCCCCACAGGAAAAGGGGTCTTATAAATTTTGGGCCTTCAACTTTCACTGCTTTAAACAAATGAAGATCACTAAAATTTTTACTTTCTACTCAAAAGGAAAAACCTTTGATATTTCATCGTACATAAAATTTCAATACAAAAATTTTTTAATAAATTTTAATCACAAACAAACATTTTTGGGTTTTTCAGTAATTTTTCAGCACAACTACGGCTTTTAAAACTACACCTTCTGAAGTTTGGAAACCCTTTACATTGGGTATGTCCCAAAGGGGTTCAAAGCATTTTTATTGAGAAACAGACAGAAGGGTGTTTTTTTTTTTGTTTCTCTGAATAGAAAAAAAATCTTTTTTTCCAACAAGAGGGTTTGGGGATCACAGAAAAAAAAATCCCTTTAAAAGAGAAACTTGGGATTTACCAAATGGGAACCCCGTATCCCCCGATTGGGCCAACAAGAGCATGATATTATTACCATTATTGATATATTTGCCATGCAGCAGTGTTTTTAAAAAACTTTTTTTTGTTTTTAAAAACCCCTTTTGCCAATGTTGTAAAATTTTCCCTTAGTAGGACACTTTAGGGGTTAACATTTTCCTTTCCCCGAGGTGAATTTAAAAATACGGGGTCCCTACTTTAAAGGGAGAAAAAAGTGTTGTTTAGTTACGCCCAAAATAAGGATAAATTTTCCCTGGGAAAAGCAAATTTTCCAAATTTTTCTATTGGGTTTACGCATGTACCTTTTTTTCTGAATTTTGAAAAAAAACTACAAATTTTTTCCTTACCTGGGTTAAGCTGATACCTAACGTTGTTAGTGGTAGGGGGGTTCCAGAGAATTGGTTTCAGCATTTCAAAATCTTTAAGACGGGCATGGGAGGTTCGGGTGATTTGGGGTCGTAGTTTGATGTCCAAGCAAGGGAGTGTGGGCAGTGGTAGACAGAGAGAGGGAGGAATTAGGGGGTGCAGCGCTGTGGAGAGCTTGGGGGTGAAAGTGATTATTTTATGCTGTATTCGTACTGGATGGGAAACCCAGTGCAGCGAGTGACATGGGGAAAGGCATCGTAAAAAGGGGCGGGAAAGAAAGACAACCGGCTGCGCATTCGACAGTTTGGAAGGGAGAGTTTGCAAGTGGGAGCCCGATAAGAAAGGAGTTAGGGTACAAGAGAAAAAATAAGAAAACAATGGGGGTTTGAGTTTTTTCGATAGTGAAAAAGGACAGATTCTGGAGATGTTTTGAGGTGCAGGTGACAGACGGAAAGGGTTTGGATATAGGGGAAGGACAATCAATCTGAATGATTTAATGTTAGATGGTTCCCACACTGAGAGAGAAAAAAAAGGGGGTTTTGGTTTAGAATGGGGAAAAAAACAAAAAGTTCCGTTTTAGTGAGTTTAGTTGGAGATAGAGAGAGGACATGATGTCAGAGACAGCGGACAGACAGTCACTGGTGTTTTATCAATTTTACTGGGAACCCCCAGTGACAGGGGATGTTGTTTTCTTTCAGAATTTTTGTGAAATGTGAGAATTCCTTTTGCTTTAACAAAGTTACTGCTGACAAGTCAGGAAAACTGGAAATGTTATTGAATCTTTCAGGGAGCTCTGCTCCTCTTCAGAGAGCTTTGGGATGTTTGGGCTTGGGGAGTCTATGGCAGAATGATGGCAGAGTTTATCCATCAAGTACGGGAAAGGGGACTTGATGTCCATTGATACGAATAGGGGTTAATACTGCAAATTATATCAAGGCAAGAGAAGTGGTACTGTGTAGTGTACATATATGTATATGGAATAAAATTCAAATTAAGTAACAACGTACAGAAAGTGGTACTGTGCATTTTCATATATGCAGAATAAGATTATGTAACGAGAAATACACCCCAAAGACAGGGCCATAAATGGTAATGTGCATGCCAAAATAACAGACTAAGGGACAGTATGAAATTGGTGCCCAAATGCCAAATTTTAAATAGTTTTTGCTCAGAGGTAAAAAAGAATGGCCATAAATTTAAAAAATTTTTTTCTGCAGGGCAACATGCAGGCTATTTAGTGGGTCTGGTGTTCTAACTGTTTTGTCCTAGATTTGGTTCAAAGAATCATAACTGTTTTACTTCTAAGAAGTGGTGCGACCCACCCGGATACCCCCTAAATTTTTTTTGCACAAAAAGTGTTTTCGGTCGCTTATCACGACAAATTAGGTAAAATTACGTTCATACTCTGTAAAACAGGGCTACCAAAGCTTTTTTGGTTGACAGTTAATGGCGCAGCCTGGTCATTCCATGATTACCTAAACGGTGTATATCTGTTTATATACTTAGAATTTTGATTTTGTGATATAATTAAACTCAAAATGGACTAATAGGGTAGAAGAGCGGGGCCAATCAGAGAGCTTAGATGCGGCCGGTGCCCTGACTGTAGTAAACTGCCAAGAGTCGATGTCCTTTTTATAAAATAGCCAGCCTCCGCCGGGTGTGAAGTGGATTTAGCACATGAGCCTGCTCCAAACCCTTTAAATGCTGCCTGACTTATTGGTAATCTTGGGGCTTTTTGGAATTTTTGGTATGGGTAATATATGGAGGTTTTTACTGGATGCAGTGTTTGTCATGTGCGCTAGATCTAGGCTTGTTCGAATTAATTGTTAGTCCGCATTGTGGATTCACACCAATAAGTTTACGTCACAGATTGGAGATTTATGCTTCTATTGGTGCTGAATGTGGGGGTAATCTGACTTTTCTTTTCTTGAGAACTTTACACGTTATGCTGCTGCATAAATTGGATAAGGGCTGCATACAAAATTAAAATGCTGAAGTACAATTTCATGTAAGCCTAATATTACAACTGCAAACCCCATCCCAATCATAGGTGTGTTGACCCAAACCAACAGCATCATAAGGAAATTAGGAGAAAACAGTTTTATGTTCACAAAGGAAACACTTTTCATATTTTCTTTTATATACATTTAATCTTATTGTAAATTTATTGAAAATACATAAACTTGATTTTGTAATGAAGAGATAGAGCAAATAAAACAACCAAAAGCAAACTGATTTTACAACTTGAGAATTTGTGCAAGTTAATAGAAATAAATTATCTGACTAGGATCATTACTTTCAAAGACTGGACATTTTTAGTATCATTTTATTTTATACCTTGGTTATGCTGAGAATATTAAAAAACTTCAGTGCCCCATCTTCAGAGACATTTTGAAGTGTCATATTATGTGTAAGGGTTTGAGCCTCATAGTTTCGCCAAATAACAGTTTAGCCGGACCACTGTTATAGCACTGGCATTTAGTTCATAGCGAGATGCACGAAGTGCCAACTGGCTATACCGTAAAGCATAGATTATATTACATATTCATACTCATTTCTTGGATCCAGCAGTACATCCTACAAAGAAAATCTAATGTTTTTTCAAATTGTGCTCATAAACTAAACAATATATTTTGTAGCAGGAAATATTTTTAATTTTAGTTAAGATAAAGCTTTTTGTGGAGCTTCAAAAGACCTTAAGTTAGGTTGTAAATAATATATAAAGGTTGTTGGAGAGTGAAGAATGGCTGCAAGTATCTATGTAAATGGAAATCACTGCTATTTTTAACCTGCCCTTGTTCATACAAATGCAAACTAACCACCAAAGACACCAAAAAGATCATACCAGGCTTTTTTCGTGAATGGCATGAAAAATAACTTTTACTAAATACCTTTAGAAAAGACAGATCAATAGTGATATAAAATTGTGATAGGACTTGAGTTGTCACAAATTCTATTGTCTGGGGGAGATAATGGCAGTCGCTCGCGTCAGGGTTTATAGGTCCACCCAAAATCCAATTACAGTGGGTAGGCTTTCTTTTGACTCACAGTCATCAGAGGATATGGTGCGTGATTATTTTTCCACTCTCTCAATGGATCTAATTACATCCAATGGGAAGGTTTTGATTAGTGGTTGGAGCCGCGCTGCATAATCTCGGAGACTCAGAAGTTGAAATGCGGACAAGTGATTTTATGTTGATCAAAATTTTTAGAATCATGCGATAATTTTAGGTTAAAATCTGTGGCATCATCTATTAAGATCGCGCCATTTTGTCTGGCGCTTTCTGTACAGTTTGGCGGCCAACAAATCAGTTTACAGTTTAAGAGCTGGAGTGAGATGTGTAGGCGACGTCATGACTGGGATGTGTATGGTTGGATATGGCTGCAAATATCACATGACCTCGTTTTGAAATAGTACAGTGTTTTCCAGTATTCAAGCCTCGAGTGTCTCTCAGCGCTCAGAGCAGAAGGTCGTGCGGCTCTGCTTGGGTCCAAACAGCCCCCCCCCGATGACCCCCACACACAGCGTATTTAATCTATTTTCTTCACAGTGAAAGTAGTTAGAATGCTATAAAGGAGCATCTGACCGCTGTAAAGTCACGGGGGGGGGGGGGAACGGAAGGGGGGGCCCCGCGGGCGAACACAGACAAAGCTCTTTTAAAAGTAATGCTAGGATAAAGTTCACCAAAGACCTTAGTGTAGACATTGCACTGAATATTAGCTATTATTAGTAACAGTTTTCTAATGCTAAAATATTTCCTGGATATTTGGAGTCGGAACTCTAGTATTTAGGATACAATCTTTTCTGAGTAACTTGCAGGGTGTCTTTGTTAAGGTGCAAACTCCACTTTAATTATCCAGTTACATTTCAGTAGTGTTCAATGTTGAAATTTTGCCCATTCCACCTTTGTTCATATAGTCAACCCGCGGGAGTTAAGTGAATTAGTAATCCAGCAATTTTTGTATTGTCAGCACAGTTGTATAGGTGCTACAAAAATACCTGGTATTGGATTCCGAATTACAATTCGAGATAAGTGTTTTTATTGCCACTGTTTTGCCCAGTCCTGTATGTTGTTCATTGAAGCACTCATTGCACTTAAAATGTGATCTGCAGCAAATTGTAGTCACCACAGGTGAATTGCTAAGTGCCAAAAATACCTTGTTTATTATCCGAATACTTTACAGGTACGTGTTTTTTGCACTTTTGCCTCAGTCTGATTTGTTGTTTGGTGCCACTCCATTGCAGTTTAAAATTGAATTCTCAGCAATTGTGTAGTTAGCCACAGGTGTATTGATTGCGTGCCAAAATAAATACCTTAGTATTATGCGAATTAATTTCAGTGTACGTGTTTTTTGTCTTTGGCACTTACAGCTTTGTTCATTGAGGACACCTTGCACTTAAAATGTGAATACAGTATTTTTGTAGTCACCACAGGTGAATTGAAGTGACAAATAATACCTTGTATTTTCCGAATTACATTTCAGTTACAGTGTTTTTTAACTTTGGAGCAGGCCAAGCTTTGTTGAAAGATCTTACTTGGCTGTTAATTTGAATACAGCAAATTGTAGTCACCACAGGTGAATTGATAGGTGCCAAAAATACCTTGTATTATCCGAATACATTTCAGATACGTGTTTTTTTCACTTGGGCGCAGGCCGCTTTGTTGATAGATCTACACTTCGCGCTGTTATATTTGAAATCCAGCAATTTTGTTTTGATGCGCGGAGGGATTTCGAGAATAGCTGTGATTTACCATCTGTTTAATAAGAGACTTCCAAAACTCTTTCCATACCTTTCTCTATTTTTTTTCTATTTTGAAAATGGAGGAAATTCAGGATGGTAAGCGAGCAAGAGGGGGACGCGCTCGGACATGGAGGTAGAGGTCGAGAGAAGGTGCTCCTTCGCAGTGCTGCGACGACACACGCAAAGCCAGTGGAGTGCAGTTGCAGGACCGTCAGGGCCTGTCATCGCTGGGTCAGGGCCCTGTGGAATGCCGTCAGTAACAGAAACAGCATCGGCCAATCATGTTCTTCAGAGGGTTATCTGAACCTGCTTCCAGCAGTCGTTACCTTGCTCTCGTCCTTCCCAGTCACGGCCTCAAATGTCGTCATCCTCTCATCGTTCATGTGGTCATGCGGTTGTTGGGTCATGCTACGGTCCAGGGACATGGATAGATAATGTCAGTTCAACTAAATAGTGGTGGTTCAAAGAACTCCTTTTTATCGGTTCTTTAATATATGGGGTCATACAGGTTTGGATCTCATGTCTGTGGCCCAGAGACAGGGTATAGTCAATGTCAATTTCAACTAAATTTGGTGGTTCAATGACTCAGTTTCTCCGGCACTTTTTAATTTGGCGGTCTGGGACAGGTTTATGGCATACTGCGGTTCCAGGGCCAGTATAGTCAATGTCCAGTGGAATACTAAAAATGGTGGTTGAAAGACCTTCCTTTTCCAGGCACTTTTTAATCTGTTGGGTAAGTACAGGTTATTGGGTAATTCTGCGGTACAGGAAGATATAGTCAATGTCAGTTCAACTTAAAATGGTGGTGAAATGACTCACTTTTTCCGGCAAATTTTAAATGTGGGGGTCATGCAGGTTGGGGGCTCATGCAGTGGCCCAGGACAGGTATAGTCAATGGCCAGGGAAACTAAAATGGTGGTTGAAAGATCCTTTTACCGCGGCACTTTTGAATCTGGGTGTGTCATGCAGGTTTGGGGCTTCATCGCTGTGCACAGGGACAGGTGTTGTGTCAATGTCCGATGAAACTAAAAACTGGTGTGTTGATAAAATCATTTTTTTCCGGCACCTTTTAAATCTGGGGGTTCATGCAGGTTTGGGGCTCATTGCTCCGTTGCCAGGGACAGGGTTATTCAATGTCCAGTTCCAAGTAAATGATGGTTCAACATGCATACTGCTTCTTGGACTTTTTAAATTGTGGGTGTTGCGGTTGAAGGGTCATCAGCTGTGGTACAAGCGTGGATTGTGAATGGTGTGGTGTGATCTGTTTTTCTTGGCTTCTATATCCTACGTGTGTTGCAAAGATGTAGGCCGGTATCCACATTCTGACTGTTGTGGATGTTAATTCCATGCTTCTCCACCTGTGGGTGTATCTCGAATGAAGGTGTTGTTGCTCTCCACATAGAAGCTTTTATGGTCATCGATCCACAAAATCTACTATCGACTATACTTGTCGATGGATGGTCGACTATCGGTCCAATCGGGACCACGATGTGCGATGGCCAACGTAATGCGCTCAACAGATAGTGTTGATCCAATAAGTACCCTGTTGTGTCCTGGCCTTATAACCGCGGTGAGGTTGTCATCCCAGAAAAGGTAATCTTATCCGTATACTGTAATGCCCTAGTTAGCACATAACAAAAGTCATACAGAGGTAGGCAAAAAAACAAACAAAAAAAACATAGCAAGACAGATCTAGGAAAAATAGCCTGTCTGTTCAGGACACATTTCCCCATACATAAGTTATTACTAATGGTTCCTCAGGGGGACTATATCCATCAAAAGTGTTAGATAAAATGCCCAATAATGCCAATACAGAAAATACATATATCCATCAGAGGAACAATAATACTTAAGCAAGGGAAAAACAAAAATGTTCATCCATATGTCCAAAAAGATGGTATCCTTCTAGATGGCCACATGAGATATCTGCTGGAGATTTTTAACCCCCCTACCCACAACTTATCTTCATTTATCTGCAGTGTTTAATACCTACAGTCTTTTTTGACATGTAAATTTTTTTTTTTGCATTGATTAAGTAGTTGTGGTCCTCTGGTGGATACATGTGTACACTGATTTGCGATTTTTAGAGCATTTTTATTAACACATTTTTTAATATAGCCTCCTGAGGAACCGTCATACCTTATATCTTGAGGGGAAAAGGTGTCGATACAGCAGGCTATTTTTCCTGAGATATGTGCTTTGCTCACGCTTGTCTCCTTTTTGCCGACCTCTGTATAACTTTGGTCCTATACTAACTAAGGCATTGCAGGGAAACTCCCTTTTCGGGACAACAACCTCGTTGGTTTGGCAGAACACAACTAGTTCTTATTAGGGTTTCACTGGATCATCTTCTTCCCCAATTTAGATGTGGTGGATCTATTGAAGTGTGGATATAAATCTACACACCATCCTTTGGGTACTGTGAGTAAAAGAAAGCCTACTAATTGTTTTTTGTGGTCTCTGTATACCCTGAATTGACTGCCATTATCTCCTACGGACTACTTTCTGGCTACTATCAAAATTTTATATCACTATTGATCTGTTTTTTCTAAAGGCATTTAATAACAGTTTTGTGTTAGTTTCTTTCTTTCAGTGATGATTTTGTGTTGATAAGACTAAAAAAATTTTTTTTTTGTCAGTGATTAATGCCATGGAAAGGTCATTTACTAGCCTATAATTCATCTCTAATTTCTTTACCTGGGGCAACTCTTGGTAATAGGCAGCCACAAGGTCTTTAGCAGCATTTTTTACAGAGTGTTTTTAATTGAGCGGTTTTTTTTTTATTAAATGTTTATTAAACAGCTTAGGTAATCAACTCAGAGGCAGCCCTACAATACTCTTTGTACCTTATGGGAACTACCCATTTAATGATTGGTCTTCCTACCTATTCAATAGGGAGTCTCCTACCTTTTGGGGGTCTATTTACTTATTTCTTAGCATGAGAAAGACACCCCCCCCCACCCCACCACTCCACACCCTCAACCCCCCCCCACCCCCACCCCCCCCCCCCACCCCCCACACCCCCCCCCCCCCATCCCCCCACCCCCCCCCCCCATGTCTAACATGGGGCCTACCTACCTAATTTGTGGTAGTAATCTACCTACTAATTTGAGAGTCTGCCTACCACATAGTGGGGGTTGGGTGGAAGACTTAGTCTACTGTCTGGGTGATTATAAGCTTTTTCATTTGTAGGGTCCAAATATTGGAATTTTTTAACATACTGCGGGCAAAAAAGGAGGTCCCTATAATGTCCAGGGTGCTTTGTAGCGTGTTTGGGAATACATAGAGTGGTGTTATTACTGTATTGGGTGCATTATGTTTATAAAGATCACTAGGGATGGGTAGTTTGCATAGTGGAGGGGAAAGCTGCTGGAAAAGTGAGTAGCCTAAGATGCTTGTATAGCAAATTCTGCACTAATAAACTATGGCTGAAAAAAGACACCATTATGATCTGGGATGAATGAGGAAATAAAAGAAAAGCAAACAAGTACACCATCTATAAATCACTGCATGTAACATCACTGTAAGCACTGAGAGGGTCTGCAGAGCACCTGTGCACAACTGGTATCTACCACTATATAGTCTCTATATGGAGGCAGTGTACAGTCTTCAGAACCTATGTACACTGGTATCTATCAATGTATGGTCACTATATGGTGGTAGTAATGGTCTTAGTTTATTTCTTTATATTCGGAGCCGTATTAGTATTAATTTTGCTCAGTAACTATGTGGAGGTGATATATGGTCATGATATATTCTTAATTTTTTTTTTAACCCTTTACCAACATATGACACATGAGTACGTCACAGTGCCAGTAAGTGCCACTGTAGCAGGTTCGGAGCGCGATCCCGCTACATAGCCACTGGCAGTAATAGCCCTAGGCAGGAAGGAGTAAAACCGCAATCTCTGTACACCCTAATGCATTGTACTACAATATATTAGGCTGTATAAACGATCGTGGCCCCTAGTGGTGAAGTACCCTAGAGGGACTCAAAGTTAAAGTAAATAAAAAAATGTTTTAAAGTGTACACATATTTGGTATTGCCGCTCATCAAGAAGAAAGTCTGATCATTAAAAGTTATAACATGAATTTATCCCTATTGATGGAACACGTAGATCAGTGAAAAATATTCAAAACGCATAATGTCCGTTTTGAGGGTGTCATATCACATACCCCTAAAATGATTGGGATTAAAACTTTATTTTAAAAGTCGTCATGTATTTACAAAGGGCGCAATAAAAAGTACACTTCAGCCCGCAAAAAATGCAGCCTCACTCAAGTCTGTAAGTGTTAGTACAGAAGAGTTAATGGCATGGCCGTGCAAGTTTTTATGGTACCAAAACATAACGAAAACACTACGGGCGACATGTATGATGCTAGCCTCGTCGGAGCGCATGGCTTTTAGTCGTATTTCTAGTGTAAAGCTGAGCCTCATGTATAGTCGGCGCCAAGGTGTGCATCATAAATGGCGGTGATAGTCTCACCGCGCCTCGCCGAAGTGTGTTGGAGGCGCAGTGCTGGGACTTAGGCTTCTGTGCGGGGACTTGGGGCAGTGCGGGGCTGCGCACTAAAGATTCGCGCCGAGGAAAGTGCGCTCAATTGAAATGCGGTGTTAATGTCCACCGCGCCTCGCCAGGGGTGTGAGGGTGCAGTGCGGGACTGGTGGAGGGGGGGGGTAGACGGGGTTGGTCCGGGTGCGGGGAGGACCGCCTAAATACGCAGCGTCTGAGGAGGGGAGTTGCATAAATGCGGTGAAATGTTCACAGCGCACTTGATCAGTGTGTGGGCCGCAGTGCAGGGTTTAGGCGCAGGTAGGGACTGCGCACTTTAATGTATTCCGATCACGAGACAGGATGGATAACAGTGAGTAATCATTAACATGTCAGTGCTGGCATGGAGTTATGAATCAATAAAAAACGTTTTTATTACGTGTTTAATAACTTGACTGAAAAGGATGCTCAAGCCTATAAAATGAAATCTCCATATTTAAATCAATTTCCAAAAATCAAGCACACGCAACATCAGGAATTTGGATATTGAAAAAGTGCCCGGTAAAGACAGTAATTCAAATACTGTATGAATTCTCATTGGTCGCAGAAACAGCTCCGCCAATCTGAATAGGAGCGACGGTTGATATCCTCATTAAAACCTTATGGAGAGAGTATTGACCTAATCTAATTCAAAGGCGGGACAGTTCAAAAACAGTAATAAATGCTAGAAAAAAACTGGATTATGGAAGTTGCGGGGGGGCGGCTTGGCGCAATCCTGGCAATCAGAATAGAGAGCGTCTCGAGTGACATTTAAACATATGGAGGAAATGTTTGACCACAATCAAATTTAAGGCGGGGCAGTCAACATAAGTTAATTAATGCAGGAAATGAGCTGAGTGGTTGAAGTAGCGGGGGCTCTGGCTTTATTCCGGCAATGCAGTGCACGCGAGATCTGAGTTTATTCACAGCGGTGTCTATGGATACGATCGGAGAACTGAAATTCTCAGCGCCGTGACGGTTGGAGTAATTAGTTAATAAATTGGTTTTTAGTTAGTGATAACTATATCTGAAAAAGAGCTACAAAAACCATCTATAAAACATAAATCAATCAAATCACTAACAATAGCGTTTGATCGGCCGAGACGGCGCTCTTCAATCAGGGATTTGGATTTGTATATTTCAGGGTAATTCAGTAATTGGAAATTCTGGTAAGCGCTTCTTCGCGCATTGGTCGGCAGAAACCAACCAATCTCGCTAAATAGGAGCGACCAGTGGACCCGAGAGTATCGGTTATGGAGAAGTATGGACCAATCATTGTAAAGGCAGGGAACAGTTCACAGTATACAGTTAAAAAAGCCAGAAAAAGAGCTGAAGTTGGTTGAGCCCAGGGCGCGAGATATGAATCCCACCAATCATATGTACTGCGTCTATTTTGAGTCGATGAGAAAGAAGGGCTGCGAGATAGAAGGAGGTCATCCTAAAAGTTTACTTACTGGTCTATGTGGAAATATTCGGAGTAGAACTGTGAGTTGGTTGGGGATGAGGGGCTTGTCCAGCTTAGCCTATCAGTGGGTTAGAGCTACTTCTCATAGAGTTCTATGGGGGATAAGAATGCGCAGGAGCGAGCTCTGTTTGTGATGTAGGCCAAGTTAAAGACGCGCGGTTTATGTGGGACAATGGAGCGAGAGGCGGTGTGACGATCTGTATGGTTTTTTTAATGCAGTATCTATAATAAAACTTTACATGCAGAAATCAAATGTAACACTTCATTAAGTTGTACGAGGTTGTATATAAAATGTGCAATATGATGAGGGTACGAAGAAATAAACCAATAGTTATATGAAGTCAAATTAATAAATTTTTTTCTTTTATTTTTGTTTCCCCCTTATGAGATTGATCATTGGATACCGAAAATAAAGAAATAATAATTAAACTCATTAAATTCATTTATTTCTTTATGTTCGTTACCCCCATATTATTGTTCATGTTGATATACAGATCGGCACAACTGAATGAGTTTTATCATTTGATTTTCTGCCATGTTAAGAGTTTTATTATAGATTGCATTAGAAGAGAAAAGCTCATTAGAGTGTAGAGAGCCGCTATCCATTGGTCCTCAATTAACCGCGCTCTATATTAACTTGGACCATTAAAAACAGAGACTCGCTTGCATTGTCGTTTTCCCATTGGGACTCTATGAGTTAGTAGCTTCCCGGTGAGTGGCGTAAGAGGACGAGCCCTCATCCCCAAACTCGCAATCACAGTACTAGATATAATTTCTCATAGCAGTAATATCTTTTAGGGCGCCCTTATCTATCCGCCGCTCTAGTCTTTCTCCCATCAATAGCAGGATGCCCTTCATATGATTGGGGATTCTTGTCTGCCGCCTGGTCTACGAGTACAATCAGCTCTTTGTACTGTATTTTGAAATGGTCCCGCTCACTCTTTTAATTTGGATTTTGGTCAATAATTCTCAATAGGTTATAATGGTTGCACTGTCGCTCCTATTAGTGATCGAGCTGGTTTCTGAGCCTGACAATGAGAAGAGCCTAGAAGAATTTGAATTAATGTATTCCCTGGCAATTCTCTTATGTTCCAATTCCTGATGTAGCGCGACGGTCTCGAGTGACAAACGCGAGTGTTTGGGATCGGATTGATTTATGTTTATAGCATCGTTTCAGATTTTTTAAGATAATATTGTACAACCTGTAATAAAAATGATTTTTCTGATTCATACTGCCATGCTGCACGGCGCTCTGAGAGACGAGATTTCAATGTGCGCCCCGATTCTGCTGCTATAGACTTCTCATTGGGACAAAAGTAGCTCGCGCTTGAATATTGGCTGAGGATAGCAGCTCCCGCTAGCTCTACGCTATCAGCACCTCTTGGCGACTGACAATTTTTTACTGTATTTTGAACTGGTCCCGCATAGTTTGAATTTGTTTGGTCCAGTACTTCTCCATAGGTTATAATGGTTGTTGTTGTTCTCTGTTCGCTCATTCTGATTGGCCGGGTTAGCCAAGCCCCACGCATTTGCTCGAACAATCAGCTCTTTCTGCTTTTGTAGAATGTATTTGAAACTGTCCAGCCTTTGCATTTGATTGCGTCAATACTTCTCAATTGGTTTTTGAAAGGGTCTTCTGGTCGCTCCTATTTACTGATTGGTGGTTTATGCAGGACCATTGAGGAGAGCGCTTATCGGAATTTGAGTTTACTGTTATTTTCCCGGCTATTTCGACAAGATCCTTTAATTCCTGTTGTTGCGTCCGTTCTAATTTTTGGTAAGTGATTTTTTTTATAGGTTTTTTTGTTGTTGATGGTTTGAGAGCTTCTTTTGATGCTAAATGTTTTATACTAATAAAAGGCGAGTTTTTTTGGAATCATACTCCAGTTGACCGCAACCGGAGCTGAGAGTAAGAGATTTCTTTTGCCGATCTTCTATATGTTTCCTCTCATGTTACGTTCTCGCTTCACTTCGCCTCCTCCGGCTCGTTTAGACCAACTTAAACTAGGTCTGCCTGTCGGAGCTGGCAATGGCACTTTTCCGACCCACGATCATGCATGCCTTGGAGTATACGAATGTGTCGCGTCCCGCCCCAGAACACCCACACCGCGCCCATTGCACGCCCCTTCATATTAGGCGCAGCCGAAAGTGGCGAAGGCTGCGCCTAACATCGCATCTCTGCCACCGACAGGGGATTCGGATCGGTGAGGCGCTGTTTTGCCAGAAAACAGGCGCAACTCCCGATCATACATGTCGCCCTACATGTTTGGTATTTCCGGATGCGTATCCACCTGTAGAATACAGATAACACATCATTTTCACCAAGGATTGACCACTGTAAAAGCAAAACACTCACAAACATGGCGCAAGTACGATTTTATTTCACATTTTCACCACTTAGAATTTTATTGTGGTTTCCCAGTATGTTCTATGATATGATCAATGACACCATTAGAAAGTACATCGTGTCCTGCACAATATAAGCCATCATATGTCTATGTAGATTAAAAAAATCTAAAAGTTATGACTCTGGGAAGGCAGGGAGCGAAAAACAAGCATGAAAAAAAAATAGGCCTCAGCGTTAAGGGGTTAAATGAGGCCAAAAGCATTTTTCTTTTCTTCAATCTATGGGCTTGTTTTTTGTGGGCTGAAGTGAAGTGTTCATTGGTACCATTTTGGGATACATATGGCTTTTTGATCACTTATTATTCCAATCTTTTAGGAATGCAATTTGACCAAATGTAATTTTGTCATTGGGAATTTTTTTTTTCTATGTTGATCATTGTACGGGATGTTTAATGTTAACATCTGGTCTTATTAGGAGACTTGAACAATTTGATTGCTTGTACTGTATATGGCAGTACTGATGCCATCACAATTATTTTTTCTTTTTGAGGGGGTGGGTGATAGGGGGCTAATGAAAGATCCCCATTCTCCACATTCTAATCATTTAGATGCTGCTGACGGCTTGCCCGCAGTATCTAAGTAGTAAAGTGACCTTCACCAGAGCTGTCTCCAATCCTGGTAGCTAGTGCCGGTTGTCAGCTGTGTTTAACAGCTGGTGCCTGCCGAGTATGGAGTGTGAGAGGCGGCCCACTCCACTTCCCCTTCATGCAGTTTGGATGTACAGGTATGTCCATGAAGGGTTTAAGGATCCAATAAATTTCATGCACATGCCACTATACACAGTAAATCATGTAAAACGCAGCCACACTCCTGCTGTAGATGCCAGGAGAAACCTTTGACGTTTTCAGTGCAATGATCAAACCAGATTGTGACACTGTTGAAGAGGGGATCGGAACAAGTAAAATATATTTAGCGCCTTTTCGCATTTGGACCTGTTTTTGTAATTTCGGAGGCTGCATGGGAAAGTAAATTCTTGACTAGCACTTTAATACTGTTTATGATTGGAATATTCTCCAGGTTTGTATTTGCTTGTATATAAATATACAGTGCAATACATTTTTACTTCCCATTCATGATTCTTTTATTCTTTTTGTCCTTTTTAACAC